>MU226670.1:456675-507330 GCA_018584345.1 Thuja plicata
TCACACCTAAAAGATCCATTGGAAACTCACCATTCATGCTGGTCTATGGTAGGGAAGCTAGGCTCCCTATTTCTCTTGAGTTTCCAGCCTTGGAACTAGCTCATCAGTTGGAAATTGCAGAGGATGAAGCCATATCAGTAAGGATGGCAGAACTAATGGAGCTAGAGGAGAAAAGAAATCAGGCTCTTAACACATTGGACCTTCATCAGTAGCAGGTTAAAAAGTCATTTGATAAGAAGGCTACTCCTAGGGTATTCATTGAAGGTGACTTAGTCCTTAAATGGGATTCTGACAGAGCTAAGCCTGGGAGACATACAAAATTTTATGCCTTATGGAGTGGCCCTTATATCATCAGCAGCTGCAAGTCATCCAATGCATTCCAATTATCAAAACCTGATGGTGAGGTCTTACCTATCCATGTGAATGGCTTTCATCTTAAGCCTTGTTTCTAGGTTATTCTGGAAGGTTTCATTTCTGTAAATAATTGTAAATATCTGTGAATATTGGTGCTCCTTTTCCTGCTTTCTGTTTGAATAAGTGCCCATGCACAGGCAACTCTGGTTGCAAAGTTTTGACCTTGTTTTGCAGAGAGGGTTTCAGAGTTTCTCCATGCCCAATGGATTTTTTTCAAGGCATTTGGTCTTATGTATAGCAGGCTGACATCCCGCAGAGGTCGCCAAAATGTTTCCCAATTTTCCCTTTCTGTGTAAATGGACCTGGTCTGCCCCTTCTTGTTTCCTCTGTCTTGTTTTCAGGTTTCATGTCTAACTCCTGTAAACCCTCAGAACCCTGAAAAAACCCTAAGTTCTCAAGTGTTGAATGATGTAATAAACCCTAAGCCTTGGCTCGTTCTATTTCATCGTTAGTTTTTTAAGTCACTTAAGACATGTGCCATAAGTCAGGTCGCTTGATCGCTTTACCAGAATCAAATATGCTTAATCATCTCCCGACTTCGCTTTTGCCTTGTGTCGCGTAGTCTCTTTATAAAATGGAATATTCCTTCAGCTTCTCAAGACTTGGCGATCTCTCTTTAGTCGATTTGTCACTTGATTTCCGTGTTATAAGCTTTAAAGGGAACGGGACCCACCTTCATTCACGTGGTCTCGTGATTAAATGGTGGTTAAGAGATAACAGTCACGACCATGGGACTAACTATTTGATGTTAGTAGAAATACTCAGTCGGGTTGTCGCTAGATAAGGTGGTATGACTCAGTTGTTTAGAAAGTGTTACATGGACAAAGGAAAAGATGACATCCGTCACAGGGCTAATGGTCGTCGCCTGATCTCTTGATGAAAGAGGAGGATCACGCGATAACAAGACTAAGGTATGTTCTCCTTCAGTCACAAAGTCTCCTGATGTTTTAAGGGCATATGAGATTCTAAGGCAATTAAAAGACAATCGTTCGATGAAGGAATGACAATATCTGACGGTGGTCGCCAAGTCTAGTGATGCAAGTGCCCTACAGAGAAAGTTCTCCCGACTCAGCGACTGAGGCTTGTCGTGTTATCTGGAAAGGAAACATGAGCATCTGGCGATCAGGCAAAAAGCCATGACAGTTAGAGGTAGCTCAGGTTGGCCAGGGGTTAAGAAAAGCACAGTGTCGCTAGGTCATGAGATTTAACCATGATTAAAGACTGAGTTCTACGACTTAGAGACTAGCCGTTGTCGCGTGGTCGCCTGGTTTGAATTTGAAATTCTGGCGGCAGATTTGGCACTGTGAACGCTCGAAAGCCATGGTTTCTCTGTGCTTGTGTTCCAGATTTGATCAGAGGGGTTTCTAGTAGCTGGGGTCATGCACAGAGCAGTCTACCGATATTTGAATAGATTTGTTTCAATGACGGTGAACAGGACGGGTTTCAGTGTGTTGCAAGAAGGAACAGAGTTATGACTGAGTTTCTAGAAGTGCCAGGAGGAAGGGGAAGAAGTCTTAGGCGGTGATAAGATGAACACTTGGCCATGCACTATTCACGGACAAGAGAGGCAGTTATTATAGAGAAGTATAGTTGAACAGGTGTGCATGACTTTCAGAGTAAATGTAAATGTTGCTATCCACCATCTACCAAATCTGATTTTCAATTGCCAGATCGAGGAGGAACATGAAAATATCCATGAATATCTTTTTGACTCGGTCATTCTCCACCGTCTCTTCTCTCTCTTTTCCTCTCTCCTGTGTTTTAGGGTTAGGGTTTTCATGACCATCCGAAGCTTGTTCCATCCTAAGGGATCCCAAGATGGTCATAACTCTATATATAGCAGAAAGGTTGCAATTGTAAGGGGTTGGAAGGTAGTCTGATATTTGTAGTATTTTTTCTCCTGTATCTATTTCTTTCATCCATCTACTTCTCTTCTGGTTCTATGACAGCTTGCTGTTATCATAATTACCTTTTGCCTCATTCTGTGTAATTCATGTTTATCCTCTTTTGCAATCAATAACTGAGTAGATGTTTTACCACTTATTGATCAAGCTGATTCTTGTTCATTGTGTGTTGTGTCTATTTCGCTTGGATTACTGTATTGTGAAGTTTTATCTTCCCTTGTGGTAATTTTAGTCTCTGACCTTCACATGTTTGCTAAGAATCATGTCGTAGAAGTTGTGTTAGTTGAGTTATATGGATGTGTAGTGCAGTTTCAAGGCAGAAGAAAGTAGGCCCTATCTTGGTGTATCACCTTTCCCTTTTCAAGTAATTTGGTTTCTGCATCTCCTTCTCCCTTTTCCTTGCAAGAGATAGTTTTAGGTGCATCCTGATAGTAGAGGAAGCCGGCCTTCTCTGGAGATTCAACCTCGTAGTTCAAGTCCCACAGCTTGGAGGTTGATTCCATGTTTCACTAGGTTGCTTTTAGAGAATCTTTCAGCAAGGGTGCAAACCTAAGTGACAACAGATACTACTTCTACTTCTTTACATCTTACTAAATTGATCAATGCCCAAAAGAGAATAGCTAAGCTTATGGCTGAAGATGGTCGAATTAAGGCCAAATTGTTAACTATTTAGACAAGCATGTTTCCTCACTTGGAGGTAATACAAAAGGAACTTTCAATTGCAAGAGAGTTATCACAAAGAAATGCAAATCTCTCAACTGCAAAAAATTTAGTGAGTCTAGCTGTCGAGCTAGAAATAAAATTGGAAGTTATGAAGATTGCCAAGGAAAGTTGGGATACTACATTTGAATCAACCCTGCACCTTCATAAAGAATTTTTGGATAAGTATAACTTAACCCCACCAACAATTAGTGAAAGAAACAAGGTGGAAGTTGGTAAGGAATTTGGTAAGGATCCAGTACGATACATTAGTACAGGACAGGTACACTTGTATATATTTTTGAAGGCATGTAAACTTTTTGTATGTATAATTCTGAGTATATTCCTAGGGGGAGTACTTAGTATACTTAGGAAACATTTTGATGGAATGAAATGAAGGAATGATAAGTGTGTTTTTGCCACTAATATCAAAGGGGGAGATTGTTTATCTCTAAGTTCTGTTGATGATTAGTGACCAACACTTAGTCATTCACTTAGGCAGTTTTAGTTGGCTATCACTGTGGCCGAGCTAAAACTATGCAAGGAAAAGAAACATTGCAGAGTAGTATTCAGGTTGCCGAGTTGTATCATGCCGAGCTGAGTAGGATACTTAGTGCCGAGTGAAAGTGATGTTAATTTCTAAATAGAAATTTTTTTGTATACATGTCTGGAATGATTCAAACTTCGAGGATAATTGTTCAGGCTAACTTGTATAATATTTTTTGGCCGACTTATGTATGCATTTAATATTTTCCTACAGAGTCAGATATGCATTTAATTGTTTTATCCTATGCATGATCTATTGTAATCATTAATTATAATACCTTGAAGGTATGGGTATTAGATCTTGATCGTTGATCTAGATCTCGCTATCAGAATTGAACAAATATATAAGATTGCTTCTAAACCCTATTTTGTGTGAGTGGAGAAAAGTGGTGATTGTATTTTTAAGTGAAATGCCCAGAGGGTTATTTTGTTAAGAAGCAGAGATCAAGTAGAGTGACAACACAGTGAACAATAGAGTAAAGTTATGTCAAATTGTGAGATCATAGAAGGTACTGGAAAGAGGAGATTCATCATCAACATCTGAGTGCATAACGAAGGATCATTACATTAAACATTCTAATCATTGTATCAAGTGAAAATCTCTTAACAGATTAGTTCTAGCAGACCTTTCTAAATCTCCTAACAGAGTGCTTACTTTATTGTAAGTTGAAATCCTTTAACAGGATAGATTGTAATGATCTTTAACTCTTAACTAGGTAGACCTTTAATAGGGTAGATTGCATCTTGTAATCAAAATTTGTAGCCCTAACAGGCACACTTTATTACTGCAGTAGTGCAGAATTTTGTGGGTGTCATCCCCACCCTAGTTCTACCTATTTGGGTTTCTAGGTTACCAAGTTCTTGTGTTATGAGTTATTTATTTCATTGTGTGGATGCTATTTGATATTACATTAGATTCATATATGTATGAATGTGGATCAGTTCTTTTTTTAGTTTTTAAATTTGAAGATCTGATTCACCCCCCTCTTAGTATCTTGCTTTCCCATTATTGTATTTCCAACACTTAACGAATAACTTCCTT
Organism: Thuja plicata; assembly: GCA_018584345.1. Lineage (NCBI taxonomy): Eukaryota > Viridiplantae > Streptophyta > Pinopsida > Cupressales > Cupressaceae > Thuja > Thuja plicata. The sequence goes on from MU226670.1 coordinate 461,281, forward strand.
GTATCTTGATCCTTACGGGATCACGCCCATAGTCAGATTCATTTAAATATGAAAATGATTTACCTTACCTTTATCTTTTAGAAGAATCAACCCCACCTTTATGGAAATTACACTTGGCGATCAGTCATAATCTCACAATACCTATCCACCATGCATCTTTTGTTCAAGGAAATGCACCCACCATTATATCTTATCAAAACTGCTCGATGCTTTATGTCGTGTAGCCTAACCACTTTCCACATGTCCCTTAAATGCATTTCCACAAAATTAAATGGGATCAATATTTTCATCATGAGATCACATTTGTCATTAAATAAAAAATAACTTTCTCAAGAGCTGGTGATATTTAAAATATTATTGAAATGTAAACTTAGGAAAAATTAAATGCATACCGCTAGGATAGGAAATAAATGAAATGGCCCCACTCGGTGACTTAATATCCATGGATAAGGAACTTTAAGTGGCCCAAAAAGTAACATGAAAATAGAAAGAGCATGGGACACTTAGGTATTTTTGGCAAAAATGAACCAAGGGCTAGAAACTTTGCAATGAGGGCTTAAGAACTAGGTCCAAAGCATTGAAGAAAAAGGAAGGAAGAACACTATGGAAACCAGGAAATTTAGAGTCCTAACAATGGCTTCGACTGAGGAAGGTTGTAATGCCCCTCTAACCCTCAAAAAACCTAATTTTTCTTGTTGGAAGTTTGAGACTTTTATTATCTACTAATGATTCTGATTGAAGTTAGTAGTCCAATCTATCTCATCTCCACATAAGTGTTTGATGTACATATTTCTCTTTGAGCAGTGATGCCAACTATGTGTTCATGATATTTTAGGAACATTGTGTTATGAAACAATTTGATATGTTGTTGTGTGAGGAACTTTCTTTTTGATGGTTTGAGTACACTTGGATGAATTAATTTGATTAAGATACTTTTATGACTATGTTCTGGATGGTGCATATATGTTATTTAAATCACCATAAAGACTAGGTTCTTTTTATGATTTACCTAATCATATTTAACATCCTTGTAGGATTTTATGTACAATTGTGATGATAACTATTAATTAGGGATTAACCCAAATCACCTGATGGATCATATTATGGATTCAATCCAACCCTTGTTTTATAATTAAATGGTATTACTTTGAATTACGGGTTCTTATACCCTAGTGACAACATACTTGAACTCTATGCTTTCTAGATTATTTGATTAGATGATGAGATGCTTTCAAAATATGTTGGATAATATGTTCATCCTAATGATAATTTGTAAATGATTTGAATGTTACCTAATGAATTATATTCTTAGAATATTTAATGGAATCTGGTTTATATACATGATGGCATTATCAATGATGATAGTTTACTTTTATTTTGAGATTATGGGGGAGCTAACAATACTAACTCAGTCATGATTTAGAATGAGTATTGTATGGTGTGTGTGTGTGTAGGATGAGGGGAGGCAGTCATAGTCACTTCCACAGGAGATCCACATGATTTCGTGCTCCCCCTCCTTTTTTGTCACTGCTTGCATGTATATGTATACATTTGTGTATCTCAACTTGGTGATGCAGGATGCAGGTACCAGGCATTGACTCCACCTGGCCACACAGGTCTGAGCATGCCTTTAAAATCCTTGAATGTTGTTTCCATGGAGATATTACCAAGGTTTCCCCAAGTAGACCCCTTGAGACTTAGGTTCTTTTTTAAGGAAGTCCCCCTATTTGGGTTTGGGTTGTATTATTATTTCTATGGTTTTGATATTTATATCTTGGTTAGTTGACTATGTTATTTTATTATTGAAATTTATATTTTTAATATGATTCTTGGTTATTTTATTAGATAAATAAATAAATATATGTATATATATTAGATATATTATGTGTTTAAATAAATTTTTGGCGTGACTAAATATATGTATATGTAGGTATATATGGGTGCACACATATATGCCTATGTATATATATAAATATATTTATGTATGTATAAAGATATGTATATGTATAATTAGAGTTGTGATGTAAATATTGTATTGAGAAAAAATAAATAAATAACAATAGAAGAACTAAAATAATTATGACTAATTGGCAAAACTAGCTTTCTAGGAGATTCAAACTTAAGACCTCCTAGGAGTAAGGCTAGCTAGTTACCATTGGGTGATGTGAGTTACTTGATCATGTTTCTTATCATTGGTATAATTTATTACTTCATAAGATTATTTGAGTTAATAAATAATTAAATTTGTAACCTATCATTCACGAGAATAATTGATTTAATTTGAAACCAACTATGGAAGTTGGAGAAGTTTCTTCTCGTAAAGCAACTCCTCCAACCATATAGTTGTCTATATGTATAACGTAAAATATTTTATGAGGGGGGACCCAATTTTGGGAAATTTTGAGAATAGGATTGGAAATGTGAAAATGATATTAATTTCTCAAGAATTGAGGAAGAGGATAGTGTTTTAATTTTTTGAGAAAATGGAGAAATGGTTGTTGCAAGAAAAAAATATAGTCCTGATGCGGAGGCTATATCTCCCTCACCAACGATTGGATCTTGCTAAGTTTTGGATATGTTGGTAAGAACATAGTTGCGCCACATCTCTGTAAAGAGATCAAAGAAATATGGCATAGTTCAAAAGTTATAGATCTCTGTGTGTGGGTATATCTAGGAGGACAACAAGTAGAAAGTTAGAAAGCTTGAATGTTTGTGGATTTTCTCAAACACTAAGGGAATTCTCTGGAAGACTCCAGGTACAGTCTAAAACTAGAAATAATTTTCCTATGTCTATATTATTTATTGGAGTAATGCATTTTTTTATTGTGTTTTCTCCATTATTGATCATACGTATAGATAAGTAAGGTAGTTTAAAAATGTTCATAATGAAATATAGAAATTAAGTATTTGTATCTAATGTGTTGGCTTGATGAGTTTGTCACTATCTATTTTTGGGAGTGATTATGTCTTCTTGTGTAGTTTTTAATTCTATGTGGATTTTATGTTTGAATAGTGGTTAAATTCATATTTAATTTTTATTGAGTTGTGGAAGGTTTAGGATATCAGTTTATCACCCTTCCTTTTGATAGTTTATGTCATTTGAAATTATTTACTTCTATGTTCATTTTATTGCTTGAATTTGATAATAATGTCTTATTTAAGGTGTCTTGAGTATGTGACATCCTTGTACTATTCTTATGTTGTTTATGGTTAAGGTTAGGACTCATCCTGATGGTGTGAGTACACAAGAGAGTTTCCTAAACCTCTAAAATAAAGCATTTGAAGTATTGCAATTCTTTTGTCATGTTTTGGGTAGGGGACTAGGTACCCTAGGTGAGTTTCTCACCATAGGTGATGGAACCCTAAAGTGGTTTCCAGATGATCCTATGGGTGGGTTAGTAAAAAGTGATAACCTAATAATAAATCTGGGAAATGGGGGAAACAAAAGATAATGAAACAAAACATAATAATGCCCACAAAGTCCTGTTGGAGTACCGGGACCATGCTTAACTGCCAGGATGGATCCCTATTCATAAAGGGGGGACTGGGGTTACATAGTTGTCAGGAAGGATCCCAATAAATAGGATATGTGATGACACTCACTTAGAGGGTATGCTGGAAACCTAACCCTTTTGTATTGTTAAGTGATATTTTTTTATGTCTTGTATTTGTTTTAAGTTATTGTTTTGTGAAGCCTTAGATTGCTTAGGGCCTTGTGTGGACCTTGGTTCTATCTCCTAGCATGGGGGAGTGGAACTACATGGTTCCACATGGTTGGGTGGTTAACCTTATTGAGGTACTATTAGTGGTTGTATGGATGACATTTCCTTTAGATTCATTCTTGGAAGCTATCAAAGATTCTACTTCTGCATCATGTACTTCAGTGAATCGTAATTCTGATGTATTTATTTATTGAAATCCCTTGGTGGTTAATGTAATGAAATATATTAAGGGTGAATCAATGTAATGGGACTGGGTATTTCTAATTGAAATGAAGGGAAAATTTATGCTCTTACTTGTTTATGTCACAAATATTAAAATAATGTGGAATCTGTCATTTGTTTCCCTCTAATGCTATATTTTAATAAAGTAAGTGATCTTTTGAATGAATATTTATTCTTATAGTTGTCTCTTGTTTTGTGAATAAGGACGTAGCTTATATTGATATGACAAGTAAATTCTCTTATATAATTGACTATAAAGGATTTTTATGAAATGATTGGTTTATGAATGAACTTTTATTTATTTCAAAGATAAATGTTATTGTTAGATAAGAAGGTTTATAGGAATGATAAATGATAATGGAATTACAATTGTGGAATAGTTGTATAATTGTGAAAGGAGATGCCAAACATTAAGATAAGTTTATAAAAAAAAAGTACAATACACTTTTGATTCAGTGTAACCTGTGATAGTAACTCAGTAAATTGATTCACATATTATTAACTTATGATTGATATTAAGAATGAGTTAGGAAAATTTTAGTTGGTGTCTTAAAATATATCTAGTACAATGTACATCTAGGTAGTAGGGTATGTGATAATGCATGATACTCTTTACCCTGATGTCTATATGAAACTAAATTTATAAGATGCTTTATAGATGCTATGAATTCCATTAGTTATATGAAGAATGGATTGTGTTGGTAAATTAAATGTTGGTGACTACTCATTCAAACATGTTCATCACACAGTAGTCATTTATTCTGAAGGTTTATAAATATGTTAGACTTGTAACTCATTATGAAACTCTTAAATGTAATTAGATTAATTAATATTCTTTGAGTAGAAGTGTTAGGGAGCCTATGAGGACTAGGAAGTCTTGGTTATGTTGCATTCATGTTTTGTGAGCATATGTGTATTGATTCTTTTTAATATGTGCATTGTAATAGTTTTATAAAAAAATAAAAATTGACTTCATCTTTAGAGATTAGATGTTCAGTCCTCTTGGGTTTCCTGGCGGGGTGTTACATATGGTATCAGAGCCCTAGGTTTCCACACTAGGAACTCTGGGACTCATAACTCACATATGCTTACCCTTTAAGCTATTGTATTATATTTCTTATGAATGTTAGCATCATTCTTGCAAAATTGAATTGCAGTTAAGAAAATGGCATCTTTCAATGTATCTGTTATTAGTGTTTTGGAAAAATAATAGATAGTACTAATATTGAATTATCTTAGAAATTTACTTATATTTTGAAGATTTTGTTTTTTGGGTTAGTAATGGGTTCAAATAAATGTCCGGCTTGGGTGAAAATTACTCACTAGTGAGTATATACTTTCACTTATATTATTCAAAACTTAGAGTGTTTGGAAGGAAATGATTATTTGGATCATTCGTATATGCCAATGCATCTCTTAAATGTCATTACATGTGTTTTGAGTTGTTGTTAAATTGATTATTTTGAGAAATTCTAAGGAATATACATACTTCTTTTCTTGGATGATTCCCCATTCTGTGATTTCCTGTATAAATTATACAAATTAAATTTCATAGACATGATATTTTAAGTAACTATAAACAATATGCCTGGTGATTGTGAAAGAGACAAGAGTTCATTTGGATTGAAGAATTGAATTAAGAAGTGATTAAGGTAGCACTCAAATAGTAATACTTTGTTTCCAGATTAAAAGTATATTGTGTTTGTTTGTATGTATGTAAACATTGAAAGTTTGGTGTCATGTTGAGGTTAGATTTTTAATGTTTGTTGTCTCTTCCGTATACTTTCACGACTAGTAGAAGGAGAGAATTATAATGTACGCATCAAAAAATATGTTTGCAGTGTTGTGATGAGCTTAAAAAAAATCAAGTAATCAAAAAATATATTTATTTATATATATAGAATAACTCTCTTCTCTACTTTTCTTGAAGTAAGGAATTGAAAGGAAAGAACAAATATCTCTCTCTCTCTCTCTCTCTCTCTCTCTCTCTCTCTCTCTCTCTCTCTCTCTCTCTCTCTCTATTTCCCTTTTTTAGAATAAGTTTTGAAGGACTAAAATTTTCATAGGAAAAACAATACGACAATTATATCTTTAGTAAGACTCATCTGTGCCTAATTAGAAAACACTTGGGTAAAGGACCTATGTCCCCAAGGTTTTATGATTTACGTTTGGGTTAAAAGAAGTGTTTTATTCCTGTAAATTGAAAATTTATATCATTTCTTCATTTTGTTGACGAGACTTTGTGACCGGGTCCGCCAACAGATGTAAGTTGTCACCGGGTACTGGGGTACCGGCCAACTTCACCTGTAAAGGTTTTTTAGGGAAATGAGATTCCCTGAGCCTTCAATAATATGAGAGTCAGGTCTCGACAGTGCGGGAGCTTAGTTGGGAATGTGACTATTGTGTTCAGTGGGATAGTTGGTTATCTTGGCTCATCTTCTCTGGGGATTCGATTAGGCGGGGTTTCCTACAAGAATTTTCTAACTTTACCAAATAAACTTCAAAAGATACTACAAGGTTAGAAATATTTCATCTACCTATAGTTACGCCAAACATTCAAAACATCAACCATGCTCCAACATGCTACACTAAATACTAAAGAAATACAGAACCATCAGTTCATATGTAATCAATATCAAGGAAAAGAAGGTCATTAATATACTTAAAATATCAGATCAAGGGACATAAAGAACATGCAACATAAAATACCATTAACCTGGAGATCAGAATGCTAACAACATCATTGATAGAATCCTTCCTCCTTCATTAACAAGTTTCGAGAAACCACTGGTGCATACAAAAATGGTGGTTCCAGGGGAACATTTAACTACTAAAAGATTCCAAAAACTAAGGAGCATTGAGCTCTGCAACTGAGAACTAAGATAACCAAAATTCTATTAGCAATGGACTGCAAAATCATCAATTTTTCCAACCCTTGGAATGAGGTCAAACTTATTATTTATACACATGTTTTGACCTAAAAACTAACCTAACTTACTTCACACTTAACAATATAATACTATTTTCAGTGTCCGGTACTACCTGCACCACGTTACAAAAGACCTCGAGACGGAGAAGGTTTGACATGTGAGAAGAATAAGACAAAGAAGGAGGAGTGAAAGAATCAGCCTCGAAAAAAGAGTCTGGAGGAGAAAAGAAGAAATACGATCCCCCAACGATTGAGGCTACATGCCTCATTGATGGGAAGAGTGGCTCCCTATCTTTGATGTGCCAAGTGTTACGTTGGAGCGATGCCCTGGGAAGACCACTTTTCAGAACCTTCTTGTTGAGATGACATTCCTTGTTGTGATTACCTACTTTCTAACATCTTTATTAACCATCTGATAGTGACCAGTCAGCTTTGGGAATCGAGACACTGGTCACTGAAAGAATACAAAATTGTGGGATCTAGAAATCCGTGATCTGGAAGCTTGTGCCTCAAATAATAAAGAATACAACCGATACATGGTTGATGGAATTCTCCAGACTCTGGAGAACTTTATTGTTTCTTACTTATTTTCAATGTCTCCAACACCTGGCTTATTCCTTCTTCATCTATATCTTTAATACTGTCCCATTGACTATGAACAACCTCCAAATTTTTGTCAACATCTCCGGCCCCATTCTAAAATTCATCTACAATTTTTATGGCGTCATGCAATTGGATCATTGTCTTGGATATTCTAGATAACATGCCCTAGTCAAAATCTCTGGTAGTCAGATACAAGGACTCCATCTGTTCATTAAATTTGCTGAGGATGTAGTCCTATGGGGTGCACATTCCAGTGGTGAAGGGATCGACCTACGATATTCCAACCATAAATGCTGGAAACAAGCCTAAGGGGTATTCAGCCATGGTCACCTTTTCTTTCAAGGCCTTAACCAATTCCTTTCATACCTATATTTGGAGGCCAAGTCTGGAGTACTGGGCCTAGAGGAAATCATATGATTCATCTTCCAAAATCCCCACCTCTATGGTGGCTTCTTCCCCGATGTTGTGAATTTACTGTAGGCCGGCCTTCCACTTTTCATACTTCACTAAATCTTGCTCCCATATAAGAGAAGAGCCATTTTCTTGGCCGATAAGGGTGTCAATCGAATAAAGGTCTAGGAGGGACACCACTAGAAATTTTATTATGGTGGACACCTACTCGGTAGCCCACCCATCTATAGCTCGTGCCTTCTTTTTCATGGCCCAGAGAGAATCCACATTGCCATGCGCAAGTGGCAATCTGGTGGAAGGGGTTCCCAAGTGAATCTCAGCCAAAGGATGTGTAAGTACCACCAGAAGTCTGAGGTGATTGGCATTTGTCTCTCTTTCCTCCTTCAACTTCAGGCCCTGCTAGATATATCTAGCCTCTACTTCTTTGGTGGCCTCCCTTAGCAAGTCGAGTTCACCTTGCTTGTCTCTTCTCCCTAGTGCCACTTCTGTGATGTTGTATTCTTCAGGCCTTACGATGAATACATCTTCACCTGGAGGGGGTGTTGCAATATTTGCAACTATATTTCATGTCGGTCCAATCTGGAGAGCATGGATTGTCCATGCTTTCTTGGGCTTATGAGCCTCTGCATTTTTGGCCATCATTTCAACCAAAGAGAGTGGAGCACCTGAGGTGACCGCCAGGGCCTTTCTTTTTCTTGACTCTACCAACCATTGGGGTGGTTGGTATGGCTCTTCTATTAAGACCTATGCATCAGGATTACCTTCAGAATCTGGCACTGTGTTCTCAGAATATACATTTTCTTCGGGCTCTTTCTCCCTCTCTTGCTCTTGTTCCTTTTCTTGTTCCCCGGAACCTCCAGTTTTTTTCACCATGTTTGCATCTTTTTTTGTGATTTTTAGAACTTCTTCTTCAGCATTGATAGTGCTTGTATCTTTGGGGACCTCCTCAGCTCTCCCGACATCAGTTGAACTACATTTTCATTTCCTGGGTCTTCCCGGTCATTTTTCTACTAATGTTCTTTAGCCTCATGGGCCTCATCTATTGGAACATTTCCCTCCATCGAAACATCTTCTAGAGGTAGGTGGGGTCTCTAGCCAAATTTTAACAATGCGATCATAGTTACTACCTCATCGAATGTGCTCTGGGGCACTTGATCACTCGGAGTAACCAAAGGTGCTTGGAGCATGATGAACGGGGGTACACTTGATCCCATAGGTCTAGTTTCCCCAACCATAGGCCGCTGGTCTGTGGGTTGCCTTGGTGTATCTTCAGTCTCTTGGACTAGTTTCTTCTCTCATTTGGGCTCCTTTTGTGCTTCATCTCAAGCCTCTTGTTCTAATGCCGCTTCTTCTTCCACGATCTCCTCTTTATCCTGAGCAGCAATTTCCTCCACCGCTTGGCCAATATCCCCTTGCAAGTTCATGATTTCATCCACCCCAAACACATTATCAAAATTATCATGTGGGGGAGGGCTATCAGGAATTTCTTCAAGTTTGGGGGAATCTGAACTAACATCAACTAGGGGTATATCTGGCATACTAGGGATAGTGGTCGCACTTGGGGTAGGGGTCACCTTTTTCTTCTTCTTTCTCGTCAGTGGAACCCCGGTCTCTAAAATGCTAGTAGACTCTGCCTCAGAAAAAGTCTATCTTCTCATCATTGCATCCAATGATGGGGATCTCACCAGGTGAGAAGATGCCATCAGAATTACAAGGAGGTCAGAAGATATCTATGTGCTTATTTGCTAGCTGACCAGCCTCACCGATTTCATTTGTTGCTGCAGTTGTACCATCAAAGGGGGACCTTGGGGAGGCACCTTGGCTGGGGTACCCTCTTTTTCTCTCCATTTTTTCAATCTAGGTCTGGTGTTGATAGAAGATGGAATGGCCTTTCTGACCATTGGTTTCTTTCGGGTGCCCTTGGGAAACACCCGAGAAAAATATTGGTGACTTGCCTCCAAAATAGGGTGACATACTCCCTCGATCGTTAAGTCTTCAGGGGTGGCCCAGTCCACCGAAGGGAGATCCAATTTGTCCAATCCTTTTTCTTTGTATGCTAGGTATTCCAGTGGCCTATCATCTGAAAACCCTTCAAAAAATTCTGAAGGTCGAGCACCTTCACGAGTCCTTTGGACATGCGTGAATGTTGACGGGCCCAGAGATCGAAACTGTCGTGGCAGTCTGCCCAAAAATATTCAATATCTACTTCATGTTGTAGGGATTCTCGGGGAAGCGCTATGGCAATATTGCCTAGAGGATCATAGTTTTTCCTGGCATGGTGGAATTCCACCAGTCCCAAGATTTTCAATTCATTATCTATGTCCCTTTCCATGGTGAGATTGCACGTATAATTTCCACACAAAAATGGGAATGGGACATTGATAACCTTGTTCAATGTAAAGAAGGAGTGTAGGTCCATCATCTACTGGAAGAAATCCAAAAGAATAATTCTATCCCCGCAATACCAGGGAAGAAGATAGGGTTTCCCAGAGAAGCCAGTCACCTAAATGTAGGTGTGGTGCTGGAACTGAATAAAGTAGCGACCATAGGTGCTGACCAAATTCATTGCCTCCTGTGACAATCGGTACCCAGAGTCCCGAGTGAGTGTTAGGATATTATGGTAAATGAAAGCATCATTTACCCAATATAAATTTAGGAAACTGAGTTCCCATTGCATTTGGGGATAGTGATCCCATGGTGTCAACTAGGCCGGTCTGTTTCCAAGTTCACTAGCTATTCCCAAACCTGGAAAATCTGGCCTTTGTTGGGCTAATGCCCATAGCACGTATGATGTCATGTAAAACTTGGAACTCTAGACAATGCCCTTCAGTTGCATGTCCACATAGTTGGATATAATGGCTGTCCACTTGAAGGTTAGTTCATGAGTGGTGATGCAGTAAAGAAAATAATACATCCACACCGAGAAGTCCTAGCCATGGGGCAATCCAAAGATCCTGCATAAGAATATAATGCCCACCTAAATGGGCTCTTTTAAATCCATGTAGAGAATTTCCAACTTCATCCTTTTATGGTCCCTCTTCAGGGACTTCAACCACTGACTGTTGAGATATTGTCGGGAAACCATCTCGGCTTCCTTGAACTCCTTCAATGATTTGGACTGGGTGATGACAATAGACCCTTTAAACTGTAGAATCCCCAGTCTTGAGGAAAAATTCACTGCTTCCAAAGTGACAATTGTCACTGGATACTATAATGGTCGGGGGTCAGTGAGCTGGAAAGTCTGAGTAGGTGCATTGTACAATGTTTCCAATTGAAGTATCAGTTCTGGTGACTGCACCGAACAAGGAAATTTTGCGGCCTTGACAATTCCAGAGGTGGCCAACTGAGTAGCCATATTGTCTCCAGTGGCCTTCAATCTATAGATGGCTTGGATTAAGCCTTGCGTTTTAGCCCAGAGTCTTGGCTCTATGTGTGTTATTTCTTGAACTTTGGAATCCACCTTGGATCCTATGAGAACCCCCTCCTTTGGGTATTTGGAGGTGAGTGGCAGCTTTGCTAGCATATTTTCAGCCTTGGTTTTTGTAGCCACCCAAGTGGAGGTAGTAGGCAACTTCAGGCTATCAGGAGGGGTGATTACTTCAGACATCTTGATCAATTCTCCACAACATGAAAGATCAGAGAACTGTTGGAACATGATATATATAAAAAGGGCTTTAGAAACTCTGGGGAATTCATCACCACCCTGTACCTATCTAACAAGTGTTAGCATACATCAAAAATCCTAGAATACTTAAAATGGGTGTGAGTAGGACTTAGGGGTGTTGAACCAAGTGACAAGAGGAGATGCAAGATAAGGGATTCCTCGGGACCCAGAGTCCAGATAAACTAGCCGTTGTCGTGTCAATGTGACCAGTAGAAAACCATACTTGGCTAACGTGGGTTGGCATGTGGTCATGTGATAGGTGACATAAAGGCATTAATGGAAACAAGTGGGCTGACATGGGGTAAAATTAATTCCATATGGGACATGGTTTGAATTCCCACTCATGGGAAATTAATCCTCCCATTAAGGTGATGAGACAAAGGAGAGAGAAAGCCGCTATGCCTCAAACAAGCAAGGTGCCGAGTTTGAGCCATGAAAACTCCCTCTCGATGAGGTTGGTATGGTGAGTGAAAACATGATAGAGTGTGATGAACTTGTCAGCTTAGAAGGATACACATAAGATATTTACACATGGTCAAACGCTGAAACATATATACACTAAAACACATAGTATTTATAAACTGTTTATAGATTTATATAATATTTACATAGTTACATTAGCTACACTAAGGAAAAATACAATGTATACACTAATCTACCACTCCATAGAGGGTGGAAAACCCTCTGGTAGAGCCAACCCACCAATGGGAGGAAAACCAAAAAGAAAAACACAAAAGGTGAACCAGAAAAACCAAACAAAGCAAAACCAAAAAGGAAACAGCAAGAAAAACAAGAAATAGCAAGAGACCAGAGGAAAAACTGAGGACCTACTTGGAGACATGAAGAACAGGGGATAAGCACACCAGGAGCACTCTACAACAAGTCTACCCTTGAATGATTATGAATGGACACTGCAAATCAGCTTGTAATTGACCACTAAGAATAGAACAACTCCCAGCTTAATCACAGTTTAATCGCCTAAGAATCGCTCTGAATTCTCTAAGTGTTTTTAATCACGGTAACTGTAAAAGTGATGGGTAATTTCCATTTATACTCTTAGGGTAAAAACAAGTTACACCCTTCTCTACAAAATCCAGAATAGGCGGACCTCCAGACTCTGGGCCTGGGGATTCCATGCAACTATGCCTTCTCACAAGAGGAGACATAGTTGAAGAGAATCCCAGAGTCTAGAATCTGGCTTTGGAGAGAAAACAATCTGGGACCAGGTCCCAGAGAGACAAGAAGACAAAAATAGAAAGAAAAAAAACCTTGCGGAAGAAAATCTTGGAGGGAAAACAAAGAAAGAAGGAAAACAAGGCAAGAGAAAAAGCAAAAAAAGGGGGACCCAACATTTTGCACATAAAATATAGGGATGGGTATGCAGGCATAACACATTCCATGTTTATAGGTATAAAATTCATCAAGAAAAACTGAGGTAAGAACATACTAACATCCAAGTATTTTCTCTTGGAGTTGGTATTTATTTCTCTATCTTAAAGTTTGAAGTAAAAAATTTCACTTTAAATGTGTATTTTCTAGATGCCTCATGAGTAGAAAAAACTATCAATAAGAATTATGAAAATGAATTTGGCTTAGGTGTGCATGATAATCATCATTTCTATGGTAATATTTATGGTTGGTTGTCTATAGTATAATAATTTTGAGTTATAGAATGTAAGTGGAATAGGATTGAATAATTATCATTATAAAGATGAACTTTTATGTTGTGAAATGAAATCAATTATGTAGGTAATCATGGTAGTGGAATATGTTTTTATCTTTACTAGGAACAAAAAAATAATCATGCATATTAGGTGAAGGGTATGATTGGGTACTCCTGAATTCTCTTGAGGAAAGAAAAAGCCAAAGATGATTAATATGTTGGTAACGTAATTAGTGGAATCAGGCAGTATCAATGTGTTTCTCCTCCTCTTAATGGTTCTATGAGCATTTATAAAGTAAAATTTTTATATGAACTAATCATCGTACTATTTAAATTTGATTTGAAGTAGGTGTGTTTGTACAACTGCCCGACATACAGTATGTTGGGAATGGTATTCTATATTAATGGTGCAATAATTGACTAAACTGTCAGAAGTTATCTCAAAGTAAGGTTAGGGTAATCTAATGATAATATAGGTTATATTAGGTGTTTTTGATTTCATTCTTGTAAAAATAAATGTATTTATGCGTGTGTTTTGCATTATATTCGAGACACTTCATGATAGGAGACAAATAGCTTCTACATAATAAGGAACTGTTTTGTGTTTACTAAGAGTTTCCTATAGAACTAGGTGTTAAGGTAAATTATAAGTTGAATAATGCTTGGTTGAATGCGATAAGTTGATTTCTTGTATAAATTTTTAATTCCATCTTGTATTGGTTTTCTATTTAATGGTCCCTATTTGAAAATTGCATAGGAACTTTTAAGATGCTTCACAATTATAATTACTCCTAAGGTTTAAAGTGATATTATATCATACTAACAAATATAATACTTTTGTGACTCATATTTTCAATCTTGTTAGGTTTTGAGACGTTATCAAGAATTCTTACCCTTATCTTAGTTACAATAAATAAGAACTTTGATTTTAAAAAAAAGAAAAAGAAAAAAGAGTAAGAATATCAATATATAAACCATATTTTTCTTTATACCTGATATTAGTCTTAGTAGGAATGTATATAAGGAGCTATCAAGGGTTATAGATTGGTGTAAAATAGAAAATAAATTTTAATTCTACGTGTCTTGTCTATATAAAGTTTTTGCATTATAATAGTCTATTTCATAAATTTTCCATCAGTGATTTATGTTAATCTGAAATAAGTTAAAACAATGTAAGAACCACAAAATTGTGATAACCTGATTACTTGGAGAGGTTCTATTATTTTGTTAGGTATTTGGTTGTTATGTATTATGAATGTCTTAGTACTTACCGACTTCTAGGAGAAAACTGAATCTAGGGGGGGGATGTAATGCCCCTCCAACCCTCACAAAACCTGATTATGCTTGTTGGAAGTTTGAGACTTTTATTCTCTACTAATGATTCTGATTGAAGTTAGTAGTCCAATCTATCTCATCTCCACGTAAGTTTTTGATGTATATTTCTCTTTGAGTAGTGATGCCAACTATGTTTTCATGATATTTTAGGAACATCACGTTATAAAACAATTTGATATGTTGTGTGAGGAACTTCCTTTTTGATGGTTTGAGTACACTGGGATGAATTAAGTTGATTAAGATAATTTTATGACTATGTTCTGGATTGTGTATATATGTTATTCAACTCGCCATAAATATTAGGTTCTTATTATGATTTACCTAATCATATTTAACGTCCTTGTAGGATTTTATGTATGATTGTGATGATAACTATTAATTAGGAATTAACCCAAATCACCTGATGGATCATATTATGGATTCAATTTGACCCTTGTTTTATAAATAATTAGTATTACTTTGAATTACAGGTTCTTATACCCTAGTGACATCATACTTGAACTCTATACTTTCTCTTATTTGATTAGATGATGAGATGCTTTCAAAATATGTTGGATAATATGTTCATCCTAATGATAATTTGTAAATGATCTAAATGTTACCTAATGAATTATATTCCTAGAATGTTTAATGGAATTTGGTTTATATACATGATGGCATTATCAATGATGATAGTTTATTTTTCTTTTGAGATTATGGTGGAGCTAACATTACTAACTCAGTCATGATTTAGAATGAGTATTGTATGGTGTGTGTGTGTGTAGGATGAGGGGATGTAGTCGTAGTCACTTATGCGGGAGATCCACATGATGTTGCACTCTCACTCATTTTTTTTTAATGCTTCTAGGTATATGTATATATTTGTGTTTCTCAACTTGGTGATTGAGGATGCCGGTACCAGGCATCGACTCCACCTGGCCACACAGGTCTGAGTGTGCCTTTAAAATCCTTGAATGTTGTTGTCATGGAGATATTACAAAGGTTTCCCCAAGTAGACCCCTTATGACTTAGGTTCTTTTTTTAGGAAGTCACCCTATTTGGGTTTGGGTTGTATTATTATTTATATGGTTTTTATATTTATATCTTGGTCAATTGACTATGTTCTTTTATGCTTGAAATTTATATTTTTAATATGATTCTTGGTTATATTATTAGATAAATAAATAAATATATTTATATATATTAGATATATTGTGTGTTTAAATAAATTTTTGGTGTGACTAAATATATGTATATATGGGTGCACACATATATGCCTATGTATATATATAAATATATTTGTGTATGTATAAAGATATGTATATGTATAATTAGAGTTGTGATGTAAATATTGTATTGAGATAAAATAAATAAATAATATTAGAAGAACTAAAATAATTATGACTAATTGGAAAAACTAGCTTTCTAGGAGATTCTAACTAAAGACCTCCTAGGAGTAAGGCTAGCTAGTTACCATTGGGTTTTGTGAGTTACTTGATCATGTTTCTTATCATTGGTATAATTAATTACTTCATAATCTTATTTGAGTCAATAAATAATTAAATTTGTAACCTATAATTCATGGGAATAATTGATTTAATTTAAAACCAACTATGGAAGTTGGAGAAGTTGCTTCATGTAAAGAAACTCCTCCAACCATATAGTTGTCTATATGTATAACGTAAAACATTATATGAGGGGGGATCTGGTTTTAGGAGATTTTCATAATAGGATTGGCAATGTGAAAAAGATATTATTTACTCAAGAATTGAGGAAGAGGATAGTGTTTTATGTTTCTAACAAAATGGAGAAATGGTTGTTGCAAGACAAAAATATGGCATGGTTCAAAAGTTATAGATCTCTATGTGTTGGTATATCTAGGAGGACAACAAGTAGAAAGTTAGAAATCTTGAAGGTTTATGGATTTTCTCAAACACTAAGGGAATTCTCTGGAGGACTCCAGGTAGAATCTAAAACTAGAAATAATTTTCCTATGTCTATATTATTTATTGGAGTAATGTTTTTTTTTATTCTGTTTGCTCCATTATTGATCATACATATAGATAAGTAAGGTAGTTTAAAAATGTTCGTTATGAAATCTAGAAATTAAGTATCTGTATCTAATGTGTTGGCTTGATGAGTTTGTCACTATCTATTTTTGGGAGTGATTATGTCTTCTTGTGTAGTTTTTAATTCTATGTGGATTTTATGTTTGAATAGTGGTTAAATTCATATTTAATTGTTGTTGAGTTTTGGAACATTTAGGATGTCAGTTTATCACACTTCCTTTTGATAGTTTATTTCATTTGGTATAATTTTCTTCTATGTTTATTTTATTGCTTGAATTTGATCATAATGTCTTACTTAAGGTGTCTTGAGTATGTGACATCCTTGTACTATGCTTATGTTGTTTATGGTTAATTTTAGGACTCATCCTGATGGTGTGAGTACATAGGAGAGTTTCCTAAACCTCTAAAATAAAGCATTTAAAGTATTGCAATTCTTTTGTCATGTTTTGGGTAGGGAACTAGGTACACTAGGTGTGTGGCTTACTATAGGTGTTGGAACCCTAAAGTGGTTTCCAAATGATCCTATGGGTGGGTTAGTAAAAAGTGATAACCTAATAATGAATCTAGCAAAGGGGGGAAACAAAAAATAGTGAAACAAAACATAATAATGCCCACATAGTCCCGTTGGAGTACCGAGACCATGGGTAACTGCCAGGATGGATCGATATTCATAAAGGAGGGACCGGGGTTACATGGTTGCCAAGAAGGATCCCAATAAATAGGATATGTGATGAAACTCACTTAGAGGGTATGCTGGATACCTAACCCTTTTGTATTGTTAAGTGATATTTTTTATTTCTTGCATTTGTTTTAAGTTATTATTTTGTGAAGCCTTAGATTGCTTAGGGCCTTGTGTGGACCTTGGTTCTATTTCCTAGCATGGGGGAGTGGAACTACATGGTTCGACATGGTTGGGTGGTTAATCTTATCAAGGTACTATTAGTGGTTGCATGGATGACATTGCCTTTAGATTCATGCTTGGAAGCTTTCAAAGATTCTACTTCTACATCATGTACTTCAGTGAATTTTAATTCTGATGTATTTATTTATTGAAATCCCTTTTTCGGTAATGTAATGAAATATATGAAGGGTGAATCAATGTAATGAGAATAGGTATTTCTAGGTGAAATGAAGGGAAAATTTATGCTCTTACTTGTTCATGTCACAAATATTAAAATAATGTGGAATCTATCATTTGTTTCCCTCTAATGCTATCTTTTAATAAAGTAAGTGATATTTTGAATGAAATTTATTCTTATAGTTCTCTCTTGTTTTGTGAATAAGGACCTGGCTTATATTGATATGATAAGTACATTCTCTTATATAATTGACTATAAAGGATTATTATGAAATGATTGGTTTATGAATGAACTTTTATTTATTTCAAAGATAAATGTTATTGTTAGATAAGAAGGTCTATTGGAATGATAAATGATAATGGAATTACAATTGTGGAATATTTGTATAATTGTGACAGGAGATGCCAAATATTAAGATAAGTTTATAAAAAAAAGTACAATACACTTTTTGTTCGGTTTAACCTGTGATGGTAACTCAATAAATTGATTCACATATTATTAACTTATGATTGATATTAATAATGAGTTAGGAACATTTTTGTTGGTGTCTTAAAATATATCTAGTACAATGTACATCTAGGTAGTAGGGTATGTGATAATGCATGATACTCTTTACCCTAATGTCTATATGAAACTATATTTATAAGATGCTTTATAGATGTTATGAATTCCATTAGTTAGTTATGAAGAATGGATTGTGTTGGTAAATTAAATGTTGGTGTCTACTCATTGAAACATGTTCATCACACAATAGTCATTTATTCTGAAGGTTTATAAATATGTTAGACTTGTAACTCATTATGAAACTCTTAAATGTCATTAGATTAATTAATATTGTTTGAGAAGAAGTGTCAGGGAACCTAGGAAGACTAGGAAATCTCAGTTATGTTGCATTCATGTTTTGTGAGCATATGTGCATCAATTCTTTTTAATATGTGCATTGTAATAGTTTTATAAAAAAAAAATTGACTTCATCTTTAGAGATTAGATGTTCAGTCCTCTTGGGTTCCCTGGCAGGGTGTTACAAAGGTTGATCACAACATCAACATTAGAACTCCAGCATTGTGGGCCACAAACCAAAGACAAAAAACAAAACCCAATGCAAAAAACTGTAAAATAGAAAAAAAATAAATAGGAAAAGGCACAAACCAAAACTTATCTACAATTGAATCCTTATAAGAATCACACAATCTCTGCATTTTTATTGTCCTGGTTTGAAGAATTCAAACCAGCCTTGATGGCCCAGAGCCATCAACAAAATTTAAATTCAACTTGCCTCTATCAAAAACAAAATTTTTTGCTCCTTTCTCTAGAAACGAGCTGAAAATTCCATGTTCATCTATCTGATCATACCTACTGAGACTTTCCATTAGTTCATCAGCCACAAATTTATCACCATAATCACCATTTTAGCCTATATGGAAATCAGGAAAACTTTGAAAATATAGACCATGTGACATATGCATGTTGCATTAATTTGGTAAAAAGAAATCAGAGCAAATGCAATATTTATCAGTATAAAAAACAATTCCACATTCTATGCAATCACAACCCAACTAAGAAATACACTCATGCTTTTCTTTATAGCTACTATCAACATCATCAGATCCACCCACATCAATAGTTTTCACCTCAAAGGAGAGGCTCTATCATGTTCAACTTCATATAATTCATGCAAACATTGAGGAAACTCATAATTTGACACATGATCTGGCCCACTCTCCATATTATAGGAGACAACTTCCTAGAAATCTTCAAAATATGGCTCATCATAAACATCATAGACCACATGTGTACCACATTTACCTTCTACAAGAGAATACATATCAGCATTTGAATAAGAAGATTGCTCACCACAATCATCTTGAAAAAACTTTATGTCATGATCCTTATTCTTCTCTTCAGCAAAGTTACCATCTTGTATTTTTTCACTGGTTTTCATATCCATATCAAAGTTCCATAAAAGAGTCACTTGAAAATTATCAACCTTATGCAAACCACCATCCTGTCTGTCTGAGGGAGAGCACTCATCCACATACTCACCAGGTATCTGCCAACTTTGAGTAACTGAAAGACCATCCTTTAGTGGTTTAATGAATGATTTAGAATCTGAAAAAGATTCACAATCCACATAATTATCCCAAGCATTAATCAACATCATACCATGAACCTCTTCATCCTTTTAATTTGGAAATGCATAGATGCCTTAATCATTGTATATATCATATTGAATTTTGTTGTAGCCTACTGACATAGAATTACATGGAGAATCAGAAACACACATATCAAAATATTGACCATCTGATATACAATCTTTGTCAAACTCAATGTGTGTTGGGTGTAAGAACTAATATTTATTCCTCCCTAAATATCTTAGATATTCATAAGTCCAGAACTCATAAATTTGTTCACTATGGTGAACCATTATCATCATTTTCACCCACTTCCGATATGCAGTCATAGGAAGAGTCTGCATTTATCAGATCACTATCCTCTTGTTGATTACACATATCCTCTACCTCATACTAAGAAGGATAATCACATTCATTATTACAAGAGAGTGCATATAGACTAGACACATCTCTATCATATTGGTTTCCATCATTCTCAATATCAGCATCACTAGGCACAATATCATGTGTAACCTCAAGTTTAGGATCTTCACTATCAGAAACTCGGATTGAAATTTCTCTTCTCATGTAATTGTATACAAAGGAATTATCACAACAACTTACATATGCATCATAATCATCCCCTTGTTGTTAGCAAAAATATTTTTAAACTATGAAAAAGTAAACTACCCTATTATGTTGATATAAAGAAAAATCTACATATTTAAAAGAAACATTGTCAATTATAGATTCATCTTAATTATCTTGATATTCATTGAATTAAATATAAGCATCATAGTAAACATCATATCCAACATCAAATACATTCTCAAATTTAGATTTTTCAATCCAATTTATCCATTTTATAGCACACTCAATAACTTCTTCTCTAAGGGATGCAGACCAATTGACTGATTCAGGTACACAAAGATCTAGAAACAAATCAATACATGTTAATTCTAGAAACTCAATCTCCACTATAACCCCATCAACTACATTACAAAGCTGTTCATAAAAAAAATATATTGATTCTTCCTTTCTCCTACCCTTTTTCTTAAAATCAATGTGGCTTTCTCTTGGATGCTTTTCTTAATCAATGCAATATCTTTATTAATTTCTTCAAGATCTTCTCGGTAACTTACAAATCTATGAACCACATATAGATCCATAATCCTCTATCCAAATTATGCAATCATGAATAAAAATAACATACTTCTACATGATTTTGAAAAATGCACTTATAACGTTGAAGCATGCAAACCTCTATTCACACCTTGTTCCTTCGCTTAGCACTTAAATCACTTAGTAAGAAAGATATTTTATAATATTGAAAAATAAAATACATGGATGTGTTTTAGTAACTGCAAAAAATAGTAATCTAAAGTCACCTTCAAACCACCTTTAATAACTTTTGGTAGAGTTGCCACCTCTTTGCAGAGGAAAAATTTGCATCAGCTGATATCTCTTCACCCCACTCTTACCTTCTTCAAAATAAGGAAAAAATACAACTCACCCTACTAATAAGGCCTCATAAAGATTCCTCCTTTTACTATGTTCTCAGTCATATGAGTCCCAAAATCTACTTCATCATCACTCCAAGTCCACCTTTCTGATTTGTCTTTCTCCAAATATGCACACTAGGACAATCGAAGAAGTCAACGTCACCACTCACCACTTATGAGATAATATATGTATATCTTTTAGGAACTCTAGAATTCTTGTCTAATATTTCAATGAAAAACAAAACAAACCCTGACTCATTTTACAAGTTAGATCAATACTTATTTGCTGCACATGACTCTATAGCTTCTTTGTTGGTAACTCAGATGGGCTAGCTCAACTAAATATTTATTTGTCTTATTTATACGAGAGTTTCTAGGATGATTTTAAAATATTTTTAATATCGCACCCTAGTAGAGTCACCAATTTGTTGGATCTTTTTCTTGCAGAAGCCTATACAACAGTAATGCTTGACTCTATGTAACCCAAATTCTGATTATGCCAAGAAAAAAGTCCAATTAACGAGGATTAAATCCTCCTTCACTTTGAGCTCTACAAGTTTAGGCAGGTGTACTTAGCTTCTGCCTTCAATATTAAATAGTATCATATACGAGAAAGCATAGTGGATGTAACATAAATATGTAAATGATAACATATTTTATAAATATTGATGAGAACCACAAAATCGAACACACCAGACAAGTTCCCTATCAATGGGTATGGAGTCACTTTAAATGAAAAGGACATTAACAACAAAATATATCAAATGTAAACCCTGTAAATGACCTATGAAATTGAGTATGCCTTATATACTTTATCCACACTATTGAAAGCATAAATAATCATCATATTTGTTACAACTCTTTACGCATTGAAACTACCTTAAGGATTTTAATTCTCTCCTTAAAAGAACCCCTAAACCAGTTAGAAAATCTTCCTTACAAAGTGATGGACTGAGATTTCCTTAACATCCAATCCAAATGAGTACAAACACTAGAACAGAGACAATTGTTAAATAATATCAAACTATAGAAAAAAAATACAGACATATATTAAAATCAAAACATTAGATTCATATAAAATCATAGCCAAGGAGACCACTTGATAGTCTTAATCAAATATACAGAGATTACAAGCCTTTTGTGGCATAAAAATCCCATCATTACAAATGACTCTAAAAACACTAAATATAACCACCAAATACCACACGCATGGATCTCCTTACAAAAAACAAACCCTAAAACACAACATCCAAAGCTCGGGAACTGGTGCAGGAGCACCTAGGTAGGGCTAGAAAGGAACCTAGGGATTCTATTTGTATTTTGGCTTGTAGTGGTCCTAGCCAAACCACTAGAGATATAAGGGTACTAAACAAGTCCTAGTGTGAAGTGTGTTAGTGTAGGATGCCTTAATAGGTCCTTAGTAACCTTATTTCATAGATTGTCCACATTAGGTCAAATAGGTTGTTTTATGCATTATGATGTCAAATTGGACAAGTAAGGGACTTGAGGTCCTATTTCAATGTTCTAACACCTTAAATAGGCATTTGGTTAAGTTTGGTGGACTGATGACTAAGTTTGGATAGCAAATCCAAAAAGATGCAAAAGTTGTCAATGTTGTCATTGACAACATTGACAACATTTGTTGCATAAGTGCAACTTCAATTGGTTTCATAAATATCTGAAATAATTGATTTTGTGTCTTGGTCAACTACATAAGGCTATCCTCAACCTTTTGAAAGGGATGTATTTTTTTTGTAAGTGTATGTACGGACTAGGTAGTAGAAAGAATAGTCACAGTTATTGATTTTATGAGAAATTGGTGTCTTAATGGATGGAATTGAGTACTCTAATCCATGGAAGTGTTAGAGTAGGTGTTTTTAATTTTTTGTGTGGTGTTCGATTTCCATTTTTTAAGCTTCTAGTTAGTCTTGTAAATTATTTTGTTTTTTGTCTAGTCACTAGTCTGAACTAGGAAACTAGTGAAGATGGGGTCATAGATCCTTATCCCACTGTGGAATCTACATGGGCCTTTGGGATTAGGGAGGTGACTCCATGTACATATTTTTTTAGTGAAGTAGGAGCCTTGGAAAGCATGGGATCTATTTTTAATTTGATGCCCTAGGCAAGCTAGAGTTGCATGGAGAGAGATCACATGAAGCAACAAAGCTAATGGGAGGGATTGAAATCTTTCATTTCTTCAATCAGTGATTTTGGAGAGATAGAGTGGTGTGTGGAGGAGCCCTAAATTGAAGGATAAGTTTGGGTGGGGATTTTAGTGTGCGAAGACCAAGTTCTTTTGTGCAGACAGACTTAATGCTTAGAAACCCTGATTTTTAGGCATGATTATAGGAGCCATTGTACGGATACTTTTAGGAAACAAGACCTAGAAAATATTCTATTTCTTGATAAAGGGTATCTGTATCAATTTCTATTTTTCCAAATTTTTAAGGATTTTTACAAGTTATTGCAGAAAAATAGCCTAATTAGGCCTAATGCATGTAGCCCTATTTTGGGTGTATTTGGCTTTGTTCTTGGAACTCCTTTAGGGTTTTAGTGCAAAGGGAGTTTGTGGACATTAGATTAGATCCAATTAAAATTATAGGAGAATACCTCTCCTTATGGAAGAGTTCTTGATCCATTTGGATCAGTCTGTGAGGAAGGGCAAGAAGAGCACTATGGGTAGGTGTTGAAGCAATTTGATTTTCTTGTTGGTGTACTCAAGCTGAAATTGAGTGGGATCTTGAGAGAGAGATCCATTGAAGGTTAGAGTTAGTGAAGAACCCTACATAGGTTATAGAAGAGGCCTATTGAAGACCCTAGTGGAGGTTAGGGTAAGAGAGAAAGGCTTGTTGTTACATTAGAGTGCTATCATAGAAGCTTAAAGATTTGGGAAATTAGTGTATGTCTACAACTACTGGTGAATTAGTAGGAGAGTCAATCATGGTGACAAATGTAGAGCTAGCTAAAGAGGTGGATAAGAAAAAAGGAGAAGAATAGACTCCTTGAAGAAGCATTAGAAGGAATGAAAATAAGGCTAGAAGAAGTTTCAAATGTAGTAGCTAGAAACAAGTAAGTGGAAATCAGTGATAGGGGTAAAAAGGTTGTTGGAGAAGACCTTACTCCTGAACCAGACCCTGACTTGAATGAAGAGACATTCCTAAAAGCAATAAAAGCCCTAGGCGAAAAGGAATTGGATGATATACCACTTTTTAGTGGAAATATGGATATTGAAGCAGTGATGGATTGGATTAAAGGAATGGAGAACGATTTCGAGTGTGAAGGAGTAATTGAAGCACAAAAGCTCAAGGTGAAAAATTCAAGACTCAGAGGGTCAGCCCTAACATGGTGGAAATACCTTCAAGATGAGAGGGTTAGATTGGGTAAGAAGCCCATAGCCAATTGGAATGCAATGGTCACCAAGCTAAAGGAAAATTATCTACCAAAAGACTATGAGATTCAACTCAATAGAGAAAGGCAGAATTTCAAGAAAAAAGACCTAGATGTGGCCTCTTATACATAGGAATTCCAAAGGTTGTGTCTTAGATCCAAGTAGAAAGAAGAAGAGTCTAACAAGGTAGCAAGGTACTTGGGTGGTTTGAAAAGGAACATCCAGGAAGAAATCAGTTTGTGGACACCAACTACAGTTTAGAGGTGTCATCAATTAGCCCTAAGAGTGGAGAAAAAGAACAAGAAGAAAGGTGACTCTAACTTCAAGAAAAGAGGTAGAGGAAGAGACCAAAGGGGTCATAGAAGAGGCTATCAAGGAAAAGGCAATGAGAAAAGGAATCAAGGTGAAACAAAATTAATAGAGCATAGTGGGGAAATCACTCGAAGAAGAGGCTATAACAAAGGTAGAGGTAGTTAATGACCTAGTAGAGGGAGAGGAGGTAGAAGTAACTCATACTTTGCAAGTATCAAGTGTTACAACTTTGGTCAACTAGGCCACCTAGCATATAGATGTCTTGACAAGCCTACTACATCAAATAGTGATAAAAGAATAGCATATGCCCACGAAGACACTTCAAGTGTCAAAGCTCATGAGATTGACCATCTAGATTCAGAGATGGGTGAGAAATTAATGTTTAGAAGGGTATTGATAAGACAACCAAGTAGGGATGAACCCAAGCATAGGAGGGATTTATTTAGGATAAGATACAAGATCCTTGGAAAACTTTGTAAGGTGATAGTGGACTTTGGTTCCACTGATAATATCATCTAAGAGGAAGTAGTCAACAAACTAAAGTTGACTAAAGTACCCCATGTAAATCCCTATAAGGTGACATGGCTCAATAAAGGCCAAAGTGTATTGGTGAATGTGTAGACATAGGTTGAATTCTCCATAGCAGGGTATAAGGATAAACTATTGTGTGACATCCTACCAATGGATGCTTTCCATTTTCTATTAGAAAGGCCTTGGATATTTTACAATGGGGAAATATATGATGGGAAGGAGAAATCTATAACATTCAAGAAAGGAGGCAAAACTTTCAAGATTCAGTATTTGCTAGAAGAGGAAGAGCCATCATCCAAGACTCCTAATTTTATTTTGTGTAGTGGAAAGGAGTTTGTGAGGGATCTCAAGGATGATGAGAATGAAGGATATGCTATTATGATCAGACCTAAGGAGGAAGAAAAACCAGTCAAGGAGCCATTACCATCAGAGATGCAAGTATTGCTTGAGAAGTATAAAGACATAGTGAGTGATGGAACTCCTACTACCTTACCTCCTAGAAGGGTAATAATTCATCAGATATACTTTTTCCCTAGTGCATCTTTGCCTAATAAGGAAGTTTATAAGCTAACCCCTAATCAGAATTTGGAAGTGGCAAGACAAGTACAAGAACTCTTGGATCAAGGCTTGATTAAGAAGAGTATAAGCCCATGTGCAGTCCAGGTTGTGTTGGTATCCAAGAAGGGAGGAAAATGGAGACATTGCATATATTCAATGGCTACAAACACAATCACAATAAGGTATAGGTTCCCCATACCTAGGATTGAGGATCTCATGGATTGTCTTGGAGGGGAAATGTACTTTAACAAGTTGGATTTGAAGAGTGCTTATCACCAAATCAGGTTGAAAGAAGAGGACGAATGGAAAATGACATTCAAGACCACAAATGAGTTATATGAATGTCTTGTGATGCCATTTGGCCTCCCAAATGCTCTGAGCACATTCATGAGGCGCATGAATGTATTGCTCAAGGAATTTTGAGGGAAGTTTGTAGTTGTATATCTTTATGATATACTAATATTTAGCAAGACAAAGGTGGAGCATATCATGCATGTAGAGGCAGTGTTGCAGAGATTTCATGCAGAGAAGCTAACTATCAATATTGAAAAATGTGAGTTCTTCAAGAAAGAATTAGTATACTTGGGCTTTCTAGTGTCCAAAGGGTCTTTGAAGATGGATCAAGACAAAGTTGTAGCCATCCTAAACTAGCCACCACCTACCACAGCCACTAAGGTAATAACTTTCCATGTCTTATCCAAATTTCATAGGAAATGTATTAGGAACTTTAGTGTAATTGTGCTCATTTATTAAATACCATCGAGGGTGGGGTAAAAGCTAAGTTTAGGTGGACAGTAGAAGCAATAATATCCTTTGAGTTGTGTAACACCCCAAAATTGGCATCTTGCAACCCTAACCAATTTTGTTTCATTTGTCACGCTTCTAAATCATCAAAGTCCTATTGTACTAGGCAATTCTGAAGTTTTGACTGACTCTACTCGACCTAAGTGTCAAATGTAGAAAATCCTAAATTTACATTAATCATACATTATATTTAATTCCTAAATATCTATTAGCTAAACAAACCCTATGACTGAATTAATTTAATTACAAAGTCCTAGCACTTTATTAAATTAAATTCACCCCTTTTAGCTAAAACACATAAAAAGGAATTAAATAATATTTAATTATTAAATAAATATCCTCATCTCAATAATTGAATTTAATTATTCAGATAATTGAGAAAAATAAATTATGAGGTCATACTTTATTTATTAATTAAATATTCTCTCAAAAATCTTCTCTGTTCTGAAATAGAAGTTTTGAATTAATTGTGCTTTAAAGAGAAAGAAAACAATTAAAATCAAATGAAACACAATTAAATCAAAGGAAGAAAATAGTTAAAGCAAAAGAGAAAATAGTTTAATGTATTCTTTTAAATAAAGCTTTCTAATTTAAATTGGCTTTTCTATCTGTTTTATTTCAAAGAGGAAAGTTTCTATTTTGATCACCTCTGAGTCTCTAAAAGAACTCCCATTCTTCATTTAAAATGCCCACTTACTTTCATGCATTGTTAGAATACTGAATTATTGTCACATTCTTAGTTGATAATCTCATATAGAATAATCTCATTTTGCAATAGATTAATTTCAATTTCTAGAATAATTGCATTGAAATCATGTCTTAGATTAATCTTACATCTTTCAATTCTTAGAATAATCTCGCATTGTATTGCATTCATGGAGAAAAATCCTTCAATCCTAGATTGGTCTATGGTTGTGAGACTCTCATTTTGAGAGCTATTTCAAAAACCCCATCTAGATTGAAGGAAACATATCAAATCATGCAAGCAGGTAGGATGAATAATCTCATATTCAGTCTTGTGTGTATCTGGTGAAGAAGGACTATGTTGAAGTGTATGGTGAGTTAACAAGGCCAAATTTACCACATACATTTCTAGTGCCCACCGAGGGGCAGGTACATTTCTATTCTGGCCTCATTTCATTTCATTTTTTTCATTTTTTGCATTATGTCGGTACTTTCGTACTACTCTATTTTAATCTCGCATGAACTTTCTAAGCATCTCGCACGAACTTTCTAGTTCTTCACGTGGCTCTCTGCACTTCTTCGCATGATCTAGTATAAATCATCGCATGAAATTACACACCAGATCTTTCATTTCATATTTTCTTGTCTCAATTTTCTAACCATCTGTTGTTTTCTGACATCTGTGTTTCTCTGATTTTATCTTTTGAAATAGCTTAACATTGGTTTACAGGACACTGAGATAAAGAAAAGCCATCATAAATGTCTAATGCATTTATTTCATGACACTGACATGAAGAAAGCCATTAAAAAATACTAATGGGTTTATTGCAAGATGTTTGTCGAAGACCTTGCGTGTTTTCACAAATTCTTATGTCTATTTTTAGTAGTTAAAACACACTTCAGTTGGTGCTTAAAATGAATTACTGTCGTGCATGATTTTAGTGTTTTCTGGATTGTAATCCTAAGAACTACATGAACGTATCCTCTCCCCTCACCTTTATGGATCTTGGGTGTAAGAGAAATTCATGTGATTCTTCTAGAGTGGCTACCTCCTGAGAGCTTTAGCAGAGCCGTTGAGAGTGGATGCCCAACCCGTAACAGGCTAAAACCAAGCCCTTCTGAACTGGTATACAAAAAATGCTATTGTGATTAATGTCACAATAGATAGGCATGAATTCATTGTGGCAACCAAAATATCCTCCAGTACCCTAGTGGTGCGTTAAAGTCCCTACATTTTTAAGGTGAAAGCCTTGCTTTGAAAGGATTGGGAGAGCCCCCTTTATTGGTAAAATGACTTGATCAAAACCACCTAAATGGATGTCCTTACTAAAAACTACGGTTCTAGTTTCCAAAAACCCTCTATCTATTGGCACAGAAGGTCAGAGACCGACTAAGATGCCCCACACTCTTACAGCTCTTAGTAGAGACAATAACCCTTTGGGAAGTAATTCATTTAGGGTTTGAAGCTTGGTGTGCCTGAGAAGTGAGTGCACATGTAAGGAGGAGCCCATGCCTCCAAGATTCTAAGTTGTCCACTAAGAGTAGGCATAGCTGAACTTTGGTTCAAGTGGGGATTCAATAGATACTGTCCTAGCTATCCTAGGATTGTGATGTTTTTGTTCTGGTACTATAAACATTCTATTTAATGTGTTTTGCATGGGTGTATCATTTGAACAAATCAAAAATATCGTCAAAACACACAAACTATCAATCTTCAACATGTCTGAAACAATTTGTAACTCAAACTATCTGTTAGAAAATAGCATGATTTTATCTTGGGAAACACAATCTGGTCTCAACTATCTGATTCTGTAAATGTTCTTTTTTCAAAATTTTCATAGTTTCACATGACATTTCCCAATCTTTGCATCATTGTCTCAGAATCTTTGTGTGATACGTTGTAAACTATCATGCGACATTTGGCAATAGCACCATTATTTTGTCACTTTTTCTTCACCAGTCTGGTGTCTTTCTTTGCACAAGACTACAAAGTTTCACGTGTGTCAGTGAGAATATTTGTGTGAAAGTATATTTCTTCGCGCGAGTCTGAAGACTTTTTTTCCAAAATAGCAAGCTAATTTCTGTCAATCAAGCGTACTTCTACCAAATCTAGTCTCTGATCTGGGTCTATTTTTATGCCCTCTATCTTCACATGGTCTGAAACTTAGTTTCTTGGGTTGAGAATTATGTGATTCTTGCTTAAACTGGTCTCGTCGCATATCTTTTTGGTCTCTTTCATCTATGTTTTCATTTCTTGTGTCACAATAGTCATCTCTTGGCTATTCTAGCCTCATCTCCAATGATTTGCACAAGGCTACTTCACCCTTTTGGCATATTCTGTGCAATTACTTTGAGACAATTTCAAGTTTGGTCCTAGCTCACATCCCTTGTTCAAACTTTGTCTATGACTGTCACAACTCAAAGTGGAAAAACATTTCCTTTAATCAATCAAGACAAATCTATGCTTTCCACACCATTTCCGGCTACATCTAGTGAGGAATCATCTTGATCTCCTTCCCTAGTACGTCGAACTTTCATCAAATGGTCATTTCTAGTGGATTTTAGTCAGGTTTGAAATCCCTTGTTCTGAGAACACCCAGATTCTAAGAACACTCAATCTTTTCATACCGAGTCTTTACACCTTGAATCCTTGCATTCTAGCAATATGGAAGATCATAACCAATCAGGTGAGGCTAGCAGAGCTGACCTTTTTAAAACTTGGGGTAAGTCCCATTCTCAAGACCCCCCTAACGATGTGGAAATAGAAATAACTCAAGAAGAGATTGCACAGGCTCATGCTAATAAATATTTCTTTAGGATGATGGGAGTTCTCCTAGCTGAGGAGAAAGAGAAATACATTCTTGAACTAGCCAATCAAGGGGCTAAGTTACCTTCCAACTATGATGTAGAAACACTTGTTGAGAAAGAGGAAGAAACTAAAAAACTCCCACTTGCAAAAAGAAATGCAAACTATGCAATAGAAACTCTCTCAACTCTTGAAAGAGAAAGACAAACCTGTTACACAATTCATGTTGGAAAGCATCTGTCCTTTCCCATTTGACAAAGATCTTTTCATGCCTCCTTTTCCCAAAGGAGTTGAACTTCCTAAATACGATAAATACTTGGGTACATCTGACCCTCAAGACCATTTGAGAGAGTTTGTTGCTCTCTCCATGGAGTTCATACATGACACAACCTATCTCATGCATCTTTTCCCACATAGTTGCAGAGGGTCAGCTATGGAGTGGTTCTCTAGACTACCAACTAGCATCAAAAATTTTGACGAAATTGCCAATTTATTTCTACAACACTATTCTCACAACATCCAACATCTAGTTCATATCTGAGATCTTTGCAACTTGAAATAAAATCATGGGGAATCTTTCTTGGCATTTCTCCAAAGATGGAGACAACTTTATACATGATATTCTTGCAAGATACCTGAATCTGAAAAGTTGGACATCTTTCTTGATAATCTTCTCCCCAACTTTGGATATCAAGTACAGTTGCAAGGTCCTTTAAATTTTAATGACATGATTAAGCAAGCTGTGAGAATTGAGACATTCATGATCAAGAAAGGAGAATTAACCTTACATAAGGAAAATAAACAAGGGTCTTCCTCCTCCAGCAAAGATAAACCCAAATTTCCCAACAAGAACCAAAATGTTGTGAATGATGGAGTTGTAGACAATGTGACTCCTAAGCCTCCCAAGGCTGCCTTTAATCTCACTACCATGATGCAAGTAGCCAAAGCTACTGAATAGGTTGCGACAGATTCCAAACCGAGTACTTCACAATTTTCTGGACCTAAACCTTAGGCTCCTAGGCCCAACCATGAGTTCACTCCTTTAGGAGAACCTCTTGAGGCAGTTTACAAGACTCTCTTGGACAACCCTTTACTCACTCCAATGGATAATTCATGACCTTATGATCCACAACCAAGACCCTCTTGGTGGAATGAATCCGCTTATTATGATTTTCACCAAAACAAAGGTCACAAAATGGCTACTTGTCTTAAATTGCAGCATAAAATCTAGGATCTCATCGATAGTGAGGTTATTGTTGTGGGAGGTCACAACAAAAATTATGATCACCAAGCTTTCAAGGATCCATTTCCTCCCCATGGAAAAGCTGAATCATCTAAAGGAAAAAATACTGATGCTAAGGTCAACAATACATACACCAATAACGACAATGTCATTAATATGGTTGAACCTATTGATACTGAATATTGTAATGTCATCATTCTCAAGGGAAGGGAAGATACTTCCAAGTCCAAAACACCTTTCATGTTGTGAGGGTCTACGCCTCAGTCTTCTGAACAAGAGTATTCTCAATTCAATGCTAACATTTTTACTCGATCTCATGTTAAGATCATCATCAAAGGCACTGAGCCTTCTCCGTCTACATCAGCTCAACCTTCAGACAAAGCTAAGGTTGACTCTACCAATAAGAATCCAAAAGTGGGTTCCTCATCTAATGATGCCAATTATAGCATTCTTGATCAATTACAATGTACTAATGCTTAGATAACTATTTTTGAGCTCCTAAAAATCTCCCCTTCTCACAGGGGAATCCTGGACAAAGCCCTCACCAAGGAAAATGTCCCCAAAGATCTTGATCTTGACCAGTTTCAATCCATGGTAGGTCACTTGACCTCCTCACATTATTTGTCTTTCTCTAAGGAAGACAACCCTTCTTTGAGTCACCCGCATAATAACCCTCTGCACATTGAAGTCATGGTCAGTCCAAAGTGTGTTCACTATGTTCTCATAGATAACATCGTTGGTGTAGATATTTGCTATGCTAGTTTCTTTACTGAGTTAGGCTACGACGAAGACTGCATTGATGCTCACAAAAAGATTACTATTAAGGCCTATGATGAGGAAGAACGTAAATCCAAGGGGCTAGTTGTGTTGCCAATCAGAGTTGGCCCTGTTGAACGAGATGTTATCTGTCAAGTGCTTGACATTCCTTTGGCATACAATATTCTGTTAGGCAGGACATGGATCCATGAAATGCAGGCTGTCCCTTCCACATATCATCAATGCATTATTTTCCCATTCCAAGGATCTAAGGTGACTATACCCACTAATACACGCTATGATTGCAAGGCCCTCACAAAATCTGTTGACATCTTTGTGCCTACCAATAGAGAATCTATTGAACTCCTTGAGACTAAATTAAAAGAAATGGAAAAGAGTTTGACAATCAAAGAAACTAACAAGGGAGGATATCAGATTGAACCTGTGTTATCTATTATATCTTTACCTTTGTCTCCACGTTCTTTTGGGAGACCCTCTAAGAGCACTAAACCTTCTAACCTTCCTCCTCCAACAAAGTATGGTGGTACCTTTGTACAAGCCACAGGACAATTAGAAGAAGAAGCTGAAAATAGAGCTATCAAAGCTTGGATCTATAAAGGAGAAGACAATTCTGAACAAACTACTCCTTATGACATAAAACCTAAGTAATATGGCAAAGGTATATCTATTATGCAACATTTTGGCTATAAATAAAATGGTCCCATAGGTGCAAATCATAAGGGATTGATTGAACCACTTAAAGCTATTGGTCACAGAATAGGCGACTCTACAGGCATAGGCTTCCAAAAACTCACATTTCAACTGGGGATAAACAACTTTGTACCTCGAGAAGATAAACATCCAACACCTAAAGAAACATCTAAAACTACAGAATCTGAAGACAACTCTGATGAAGATAGTTTTCCTTATCCTCTTCCTCCAGACTTGGCAGCATTCTTTGCTGAGCCAGATGACTTTATATCATGGGTCAATACAGTAGACACTAACAGCGATTATGATGACACCACTTCCTTTGCTCCATTAACTTATGAGGAGTGGAAAGAAATATATACTGTAAATCCAAGTCATTAGGGTGATTTATACATACCACCACACTTTAAAGAATAGTTTGAATAGGAATCCCAGTCACTTCTCACTACACAAGAGGCAGCTGATGCTATAAACACTAATAAGGTACCTAGGTCAAAAGGTACTCATCTGACCATAGTAGAGGTTCTAGGTAGAACTCATCCCAACTAGGGACAAAGGGTTGATTTTGTTGGTGCTCAAATTGATAGATTGGACCTCTTATGGATATCGCTTATCCAATGAAGATAGATACAATTGATTTGCCAACGAACGAGGTTTCAACAACCTCCTACAATTATGGCTCCAGAGAACCAAGGCTAGTGGGCATGTACTTTAAATTTTTCTTCAAAGTCTTCTAGAGGTTTCCTATAGCAGATAACTAATAACTTCAACTCCTGCTTCTCAATGTGTTAATAAGATCACAAAATTGAAAATATGTGTTATTCAAATATAATGTTATTAAAATTACTTGATATAATTGAGATATGAACTAGATAAGAGGAAAGGAAAGAATAATACAAAACTGGCAACAATGGAACTTTATACCACAATTCAATTACCAAGAGAGATTAGTGCTTTATTTCAATAATGGGCAATAGAGTCGATAATTCTTCAATCCTACGTTCAACTTCAGAGACGGCTTTGAAAACAAAAGCTTATCACCTTAAAGACGTTAAGATATGCACATATAACTAGAAAATTTTAAAAGTATTTCAATTTAATACTATTCCTCAGATGACAGACTAATTGATCAATATTTTAATCAATAAGATTTTAACCATACAAAAATGAGAAAGAAACAATTGAATATACAGAATATAAACTTAAAATAAAATATATGCAAATCAAACCTATCAATTTAAGGAATGTCGAGTGGTTTATCTGAAGGAATTGATTGTAAAGAAAGAAAGAAAATGATTGCACAATGGAAGAAAATACAGATTTATCTCTGCTTGATAAGAGGGCGTATATCAGATCCTTGCATACAATTTTTGAAATCAACATCATTCCCCAGAATCCATCATCAATCATATCAGTCATCATGTATCATTCAATGTTATTCTATCTATTTTGCAGATTTATGACTGACTATAAATATAAAATCGAAAGGGTGTGTGAAAGCATCACACCCTTTCCCTAAAAACTAATCCATAACTGACAATTCTATTAATTACATTGATTTGAGATACAAATCTCTTCTTTTCATTAATTACAACTACCATACATTCGGTTGGAAAACCTTCTTAAATCTCTGGTTTGTTTAAAAACCCTCCCTAGTTGCATTTAGAATCCTCCTTGATATGTTTTGAAAAAGATGGCTTTGGTAATGGCTACTCCAAACTGTACATCCATCCATGGTTTCTTTTGCAAATGGTATGTTGAAGTCAATGCATTCTGGAAGCTAACTTTGTTATTAATGCATCACTGTTGTGCAGCATATATTTTTCACCCATCTTTGCAAATATAATGATTAACTATCTTTGCAAACATTAATGAACCTCTTTATGGTGCGCAGAAGAAGGCATGATAACTCATCTGATGAGTCATCAATGAGCTATCATGCTTGTATATATATCTAGTGTAACTCTCCTTTGTATCTGCAACCTTTTAGAAATTGTATAATGGTGTTTAATGGCGACCTGTACTGACAATGTCATGCTTGCTGCTAGGCGGTTTGTCTATTAAATTTGTAGTATATTAGGAGAATCAACAGCTTTGATGGTAAATATGTTCCATGGAAACAATATATTTGTCTCAAAGGATTTGGCCACCCCTGCTTTCACACGCTAGAAAAATGTTTCCCACCTATGGTTTTTATGGTGTAACAGTGACACTTTGATCATCTCTCTATCATGGTGCTGCGCTAAACCTGCCACCCCTTGAATATTGAACACAACTCCTTGGGGCTAGTCATTGTTTGATGACAACAGTGTCCCAAAAGCCTTTGGAGTTTATAAACTACCACTTGATCAATATGTTGCAGCTAGTATACCCATCTGCAATGTTTTGAGGAAGTTGATCCATCTTGGCATGATGTTTACTGTCTTCATCGACTATTGCTGATGCTAATGGACATGGAAATCATGCTATTTAGGATATGTGGTCAATGTCATGCTTGCTATTATATATTCTGTGTATTGAATCTGCAATGTATATGGAGTCGGTCCACTATGTGGTAAAACCATTTATCTTCCCTTCTCAACGTGTTTGAAGTCGATGGATCAGCAAATTGCATTATGTATGATACGTTGGGAGTTGATAACTTTGGCAATGCATCCTTATCATATGTGATTTCATGGTATTTAATTCCAGTCGACATTGAATTCACCAGCCGCTGTCATAGGAATAGTATGATACTCACACCAATCCTCAATATCATTCTATTATCCCTGCATGTGATCCCTTTTTTATGTTTACCACCTTTATTATCTGCTAGATACCGAGATTCAATAATCAAATAATAATAAAACTTTAAGCGATATAAAGGTTATAACATTTTAAGATGCCACATAATAATTAGAAGTTATCAAAGATCTATCTTTATCCCACCATGATACATATCACATTCTTTTTCATCATGCAATACTCAAATAGTGAGTGATTTATAATATGGGTAGTCATTATAAACGTTTTAAACATTGATTCCTTTTAAATAAATAAAAACTATGAATACAAGATGAGATCCATATAATAATAATAATTAAGCATAGGAAATAGAAAATAACAAAATTGATAACGCAATTTTACTATTTTAGTTAATCTTTTCAATTTTACTCTTTTATCTCCTTTAAAAGCCCCATTTCCATAGATAATTACTTAAAAGATCATTATATAGAAAACTAACACACCATTATAACTTTATCTCTTTTTAATAATAAATGGCATGAAATCCAAAACTTTTAGATAAGCATATATTAAAAACATCTCTTGCTCGAGATTAAAAAAGAATCATTGAACATACATTAATATCATGGATAAAAAATAAGAATACAAGTACATAATATTATGAAGGTTTTCAAGAGTAACATAGTATCAATATAGTATAACCCTCTTTTAACAATATTTTCATGATAACGTTTTACAAAAATATCCTTTCATATTCATAAGCATAACGTATTTTGAAAATATATATATATTTACTGACTTCTTTTCCAATATTATTATTACACCAGAAATAATGACAAACCTATTCATTCTATAAGAATTAGAGTGTATCATATATGTGAAAAGGAGATATCATTTATCATCATTGTTATCAATCAAACTATAACACATTGTAATTCTCAAATCATAATCATAGATAACAGTATCTTCTTATCTCATGAAAGTAATAATCATTCAAATTCATGAAAGTTTAATTAAACCAATTTTAACCTTTCCAAAATATTGATAGACTACTACTTGGAACATTTAAGGGCATCATTAAATCAAAGTTATAATTCTTCTCATAAAATATTATTTCTTTGCTTATATCACCAATACAAATTTTAGAGATTCATAATGCAATGATAAGATGTGTAGAATTCACCTTAATTGCATTTAGGATTTATATGAAAAAAACACAAAAGAAAATTCAATACTAATTTACATTATGTCTTTAAGGGGAGAAAGTCACAAGATCATGCTCCTAGATTCTCTTATTGAAAAGGAACCTTAAGAAAATGATTCTAAGTTAATGAGAATCTCAAAACATTAAACCATGAGACATATGAAAGTGAACGAACACATAATGACATTTTGATACAACAAAGATAATACAAAATAAAAGCTATAAAAGATATGTAAACATATGTGAATAGTTACTTCCCTGAACAAGAATGGATGTAAGTCACTTTGTCAACATGGGTTCCACCAGTGGCTCTTTCTGGGGATGTGTGTTTATATCTGAACATAGCAAGATCCAATCTATCTCTAGAAAACAGACCATTAGAAAGCATAATGACAACATATATATATAGGAAAAAACAAAGAGAAAAAACACTTGCCTATTGTTATCTTTAAAGAAAGAAAGGTTTAAGATACTGACCATGCACAGGAAGTTCATGATTGTAACCTTCCAAATCTTGTAAAAGTTAAGAATTCTCACCTCCTTTACCAGTGATGAAAAAAGGACCTATCCATAAATCATCAAACATTCCATGTTTACCTTTATCTTGATCTTTGACATTCCATCTCAAAACTAAGTCTCCTTCCTGAAATTTCCTTTCTGTGGTTTTCTTATCAAATAAATATTTTACTTTCTGTTGCAATTCCTAATTTTTTTCATGAGCTCTATTCCTCACTTCATCCAATTCTACAGGTTGTAATAGTCTGTCTTCCATGAAATCCACTTCTTCATATTGTTCTTTATTCATAAACTTATACACTGGAAAAAAATTATTTAGTGGTATGTGAGCTTTCTTTCCATAAACAAGTTCATATGGAGCATGCCTAGTAGATTTTTTAACTGTAATCCTGTTTACCCAAAGTGTGAGAGGTAATTTTGAATCCCATGCTCTTTTGTTATTATCTAACATCCTTTTGATAATTTTCATTATATTTTTGTTGCTAGATTCTTCTTGGTCATTCCCTTAAGGGTGATAAGGGGATGAAAAGGAAATATTTATTTTGTATTTCTCATGAAATTCAATAAATTCTGTAGATCTGAAACACATAGCATTATCACAAACAATCTTCTGAGGAACACCAAATCTTGTCAATATCTTTTAAGTCAAAATTTTGATTACCACTTTACTAGTAGATTGTCTAGTTGGTATGGCTTCCACCCATTTAGTGAAGTAATCAGTGGCTACCAAAATCCACTTATACCCACCACTAGATGTATCATTTATTTCACCTATAAAGTCTATTCCCCACATTTGGAATGGTTCTTCAATAGTCATAGGATTGAGAGGTAATGCACCATTATATTTGAGTTTTCCTAAAAATCTCTGACATGCTTCACATTTCTGAGCATATTCATGACAATCCTTGAATATGCAAGGCCAATAGTATCCTGCATTCAATATCTTATGTGCAGTAGTCTTTTCTGAAAAGTGTCCGCCACATGCTCCATCATGGAGATCTTTTAACACTTCTTTAGCTTGGTATGTATCTAAAAAAAAGAGAAGTATACCATCCCTATTTTTCCTATATAAGTCTCCTTGCATGAAGATATACTTAGATTCTCGTAGCTTTATTGTCCTCTTCTGACTATCTGTAATGTTCTCAGGATATCTCATGTGTTTCAAAAAATATACTATATTAGTGTACCAAGGGCATCTTTCAATACTTGTATGAATTTCACTTAGATCAATATGATTTACTTGTAATGTATCCATATTTGACTCCGCCATTAACTTTGCTAATCCTTGTCCTCTAATAATCTTAGTGATTTAGATTTCTATGTCAAATTCCTGAATCTGATTTACCCATCTACATCTTCTCCCAGTTGTTAGAGTAGTCATATTATAGCTAATAATTAATTCATTTGATTATTAGTCTATTACACTTTACGCTTAAGTTAAACTTAGGCATCACTTTTAGGGTTTTTCCTTTAGGGTTGTGGTATCCTTTTATAAGGATTCACCACTTTGCATTTTAGTAAGGAGATTGTATTGCATTCATTTTTGTTGATAATAGAAATTTATTCTTTCAACATGGATATCATGTCTCTGGCCTTTTGGCCGTCTTAACTTTCTCTTCCTTTGTTTGTATCTTGCTTCTTCCATGTGACAGGTTTTCTTGTAAGTGTTCTTGGGAGATTAGATTTCAGCCTAATCCAACATGGTATCAGAGCCATCCTGCAGCTGGTTGTTCGTGTTCTATTGAAGCAAGCTCTTTGCATCCTGAGGGTTTGAAGCTATCAGATCATTTTTTGATATTATTTATTGGTTTTGGGGGGTCTATTTTTTGGGGCATTTTGGACCAAAACGGATCTCATGGTTGAGTCTGGAAGGCCCAAAAACCCTAGAATCCATATAAAACACATTTGATTTGGACACTAGAGCGTCTGGGAGAAATTTCTTGGCCTATTAGGGCCGTACGGGCACAGTTTTCAATGCAAAAATAAACAAAATTTAAAAAAAATACTTTTTTTTAATAAAAAGTGGGTGCTACCAGTGATGGCTACCACCGTGCCAGCCTATGGCCACTGTGCTACCGCCACCCCCGGCCACTCAGTCGCCACCGCTACTCCGCCTAGCGGTCTCCGCCATCGGTTCCCGCCTCCCGCTCCTCCGCCTCCGCGCCTCTGCGCCGCTCTGCAACCTGCGACCCCCTTTAGCCCAGTGGGTGGTCACATGGGTGACCAAGGGTTCCACCCTAGCCCCTTGCAGCAGTCATATGGTGCCCAGGGGCCAGATGTTTTGCAGCCCCAGGGGCTTAACTTTTATTTTTGAAGCCTTTTTGACCCTCCCAGACTGTTTTTGCTCTATCTTGAGAATACGAGGGTCTTTTTTCGACTTCCATATACTGTCGGAAAGCTCTTTTTGAGAACTTTCTAATGATGAAGGTTAGGGTTTTAGGTTCTTCTATTTTGATAGTGTTTTTTATTGTCAAAGTATGATGTTTGTTTTTTTCCTTCTAGGAGCCATATCTAGCTCATCCGAACTCCATTTTTGGCAAACCAGATATCGTCAGAAAGCTAGTTCAGTGAGCTATTTATTTGTAGGGTTATTTTTTCTAGACTCTTCTCTAGGTTCTCTCTCCTCTGAGTTTGGTATCTTTCACACTCTGGCAGATTACTTGGGTTCTATAGGTCTTGGGATCTCTTCTTCTAATCTTCTAGCTCACTCTTCTTTCTGACTTCTGAGCTTGTATACTTCTCTTTTATAGCATTATTTATTCTGTAAATGCACTGTGATAAAGTGCCTACTTCTACATTTCTGATATTTTGTACACCTTGTGTGTGTTGTACTTGCACTCAGTTATAAAGTGCCATGGGGGGTTATGATGTTATGCTATTTTGTGCTCATCCACCTTTGTCAAGTGAGCATACCTTCCATGACATTAGCCCATGCTGTGTGTCAGTGACACTGCCCTTTATCCTGTGCTTGTACTTCTATTGCACTGTTGGTGTTCCTAATTCTTATTTCTGCAGATGTTTCTGGCATTGCATCTCAGTGTTCCTGTCACCTCTCCCTGTTCAACATTATGGGGGGTTCACCTGTTGGTTCTATTACTTCCTTGGTTTGATTGATTAGCTCTTCAGACTTTGTCTTCTCTACCTGGTCACGCACTTTAGTGGGGGTTCTAGCAATTTTCTTCTGACAGAGTTTACAGCTTCTTGCTTCAGAGATGCTTCTTGCTCATTCTTGTTCCTTTCTTTGGCTTTCCTGAGATTGAAGGCCTAATTTCCTTCATCTAGTTTATTTCTTGTACTTGGGTACCTGATCAGGCCTAGTTGTCGGGACCCATAGTTCCTTTCATGCATCCTTTAGTCCTTAGTTTTTTAGCTTCTCCCTAAGTTACACTTAAGAGGGGGTGTTAGAGTAGTCATATTATAGCTAATAATTAAT
Organism: Thuja plicata; assembly: GCA_018584345.1. Classification (NCBI taxonomy): domain Eukaryota; kingdom Viridiplantae; phylum Streptophyta; class Pinopsida; order Cupressales; family Cupressaceae; genus Thuja; species Thuja plicata. Next base: position 502,240 of record MU226670.1, read on the forward strand.
TCATTTAATTATTAGTCTATTACACTCTACGCTTAAGTTAAACTTAGGCATCACTTTTAGAGTTTTCCCTTTAGGGTTTCAGTATCCTTTTATAAGGATTCCCCGCTTTGCATTTTAGTAAGGAGATTGTATTGCATTCATTTTTGTTGATAATAGAAATTTATTCTTTCAACATGGATATCATGTCTCTGGCCTTTTGGCTACCTTAGCTTTCTCTTCCTCTATCTATATCTTGCTTCTTCCATGTGACAGGTTTTCTTGCAGGTGTTCTTGGGAGATTAGCTTTCAGCCTAATCCAACACCAGTGACTTCTGATTGTCTGAATATATCCTTTACTGCTACATTTGGAACATAGGCTAACACTTTTGCACCAACCAAATAAGGCCTAAAATATTTCACTGCCTTTACAAGAGCATAAGCTTGTTTCTCATTGATATCATAGTTTAACTTAGAAGCTTGAAGGGTTTTACTAAAGAATGCTATCGGTTGTTCATATCCTTCATCATTCTTTTGTAATAAGACAATGACAATGGTATGATATTATGCAAAAGAGAACAACTGAAATGGCTTAGTATAATCCAGGGATTTGAGAACAAGGGCTTCCTTAATTGCCTTTTTAATCTTTACAAATACCTCCAAGGCTTCATTTGTCCATTTCATGCTTGCACCTTTCTTCAACATTATAGCAATGGGTTTAATTATTTTTGAGAAGTTTGGGACAAATCTCCTTACAAAATTGATTTGTCCAAAACAAGATTGAATCTTTTTAACACTCTTAGGAACCTCAATTTTATCAATTACTACAATTATTTCTAGTTCTATTCTCACCCCATCCTTGGATACTATATGTCCTAATAACTTTCGTTCACTTACTGCAAAATGACACTTTTTTGGGTTCAAAGATATCCCATATTCCAGGGCTCTTTGAAAAATTTGTTCCAAGTGTCCACAGTGTTCTTCTGCCCTTTTGGAGAAAGCAGTTAAGTCATCCTGATATACTACCATAATTACATCAATGAAATCCTCAGAGGCTACATCCATTGCTCTTTGGAAGATAGCTCCTGCATTAGTGAGTCCAAAAGGCATTCTAGCATATACATAAGTACCCCAAGGTGTTGTAAACACTATTTTATATTGTTCTTCTTCTTTAACCTTCACCTGGTTATACCCTGAGAAACCATCCATCATTGATAAAAATTCATTTCCTATGACCTTTTGTAACAATGCTTCCATGTTAGGTAATGCATAGTTGTATTTTAATGATGATACGTTTAAGTTTCTGAAATTCACACAAAGTCTAATATCACCATTCTTCTTCCTGACAGGGACCAAATTTGAAACCCATGTGGAATGTCTAATTGGATTTATTATACCAGAATCCCTCATCTTGATTAGCTCATCTTTCATTTTAGGAGCTAAAGTATGGTTTATAGGTCTTTGCCTTTGTATAAACGGTTTAGCATTAGGATTCAAAGGTATTTCATGTTGAAAAAGATCTTCTCAGTAAGCTTTAAGATTATCATAGGACCAAGTGAATACATGTCAATATTTTCTCAATAATCTGATAATATTTGTTCTAATCTTGGGAGTTAAACTTTTGCCCAAAAACACTTGTTTTGGAGTCTCTTCACTTCCCAAGTTTATCCTTTCTATATCATCCACTGCGACATTACTAAGTTTCTTCTCCAACTTTGAATCCTTATTGTCAAAAAATCTCTCCATTTCTACAAGACCTTTTGGAACTTTATTGGTTTTTAACTTAATGATTTCCTTTCCAAGTAAGACCTCTTTCCCATTTTCTACTTCAACATGAGCATTCAAGTCTATTAACTGATCTTCATATTCTTTTTCACATGCTAAAAATTTGATTATATCTCTATCGTCTTCAAAGATCTGCCAGTTGTTGATGTTATCCGATATAGCAGGCCTAGTTTTAACTTCAACTTGAACTATGTCTTCACAAGGGATATCATTATTCCTTCATGCCAAATTAGCCATTAAATCTACAAGGGTATTTTGTGATCTTTCTATCCAATCAATAGAGAAAGCATCAAAACATTCCATAGAATCCCATACTTCGTTTCTATATATTTTAAGATGAGGATGCTTAGCAAGGAATTTAATTTTAACTTGAGAAATAATTAATTCAGAATCACCAAAAACACTTAAACATTTTATTCCATGTTTATTAGCTATCTTTAAACCAAGAAATAAAGCTTCATATTCTGCAACATTATTAGTGCATTCAAAAACTAGTAAGAAGGAATATTAAAAAAATTTCTTATCAGGAGCAAAGAAAATGACACTAGCTCCATTACCATCTTTACAACAAGCACCATCAAAATACATTTTCCAAATTGTATCATTATTTTCTTTAGCATGTAATTCAATAGGTTCAGTATTATGCATTGCACCTTTTGAAATACTTACTTCAAAGTTATCCATATCAGAATGACAAAAATGTGTAACTAAGCTTGGATCCACTTCCTCAATAATGTATGGACTTCTAGCCTCTCAATCAATTCTTACATTCCTGCCATTTACTAGAATAGAAGCATAAGAAAGATCTAATTGAATACTACCTCCTACTAAGCTAGACCATTGTCTTGATAAAAGCATTCCATAATTGGCAGGAACTTCAAACACAGTAATATCCATTTTATAAGACACTTCAAGACATGTAGGAAATTTAAATTCAACATTTTTCATTATACCTACAACAGGAATAGATCTATTATCCATAGCATAGCATCTACCAAATTTAGTATCAACATTCATTCCCAATTCTTTCATTACATCATTAGGCATAATATTTAATGTTGCACCTGAATCTATCATGCAATTTTTTACCAAACTATTATTTATCAATAGAGTGAGATAAAAAGAATCAGTTTGATTTCCATTTTTTCTTAAAGTAGTTCCTAAATAAATAGTTGGAGGATCCTTCATTTCCTGTTTAAAATCTTCCTTATTACCTACATTGGACAATATTTTCAAAGCTTCACTTTTACATTAAGGTATTTTCACTATTTCAAGCAAAGGAACAAATATTTTAACTTGAGATAATGCATTAGACATGAAAGAACATTCATTGGGAAGAGATTTAATAACCACCTTTTCTCTTACCATTGTTGGAATGTCCTGAGGTTCAGCTTGTTTATCTTGAACAATGTTTTTGTGCTTCACCCTCCTTGGATCAGTTCCCTATTCAGGTTTCCCTCTTTCTGCATTTACTGTTCTATTCCTTAACTTGTAACTACTTCTTGCTTCTTCTACTATAGCTATTGTGTATGCTTCCTTTTCCTCCTCTGTTGATTTTCTTAATTTTGTAGGACCACCCTGATGGTCACCATATTGATATACTCTATTTAGATCATCCTTGCAATAGTATTCATTTGAAGAGCTATAATAATCATATCCCCACATAGGATCTGCTGATAAGTTATTTACTGTGGGTTGTTGATCATCATCATGATCTTCATCTTCTTTTCATCTTTGGGCAACAACACAATGTTCATAAGAATGTGGCATTCTGCAAGCTTCACACCACGGATAATTTTCCACAAAATGGTTATTTTTCCTCAATAGATCAGGTGTGTGTAACTCCTTGTTCACTAGTTTCCCATCCTTCCATTCTATGTTATAAGGCATATCTTGCAATTTATAGCTATCATTTTTGTATGGTACCCAATTACTCTGGTTGTACTTAAAATTATCTCTCCCAATATTCACTTGGAGGCCTTTTACCATATTCATGAGTTTGTCTATTCTATCTTCTTCCTTCTGTTTCTTAGGCTCTTTTGGATTAAACAATCCAGTGTCCTCCCTTTTATTGATTACACCAGATGCCTTCCTATCATTCTCAATAGTTATAGAAATCTTGAGAGCATGTGCTAAAGTAGCAGGTTTATGAGATCTGATTTCATAATTTGTCTTGCTATCAAAGGCACCCATATAAAAATTAATGAAAAATGCATCAACAGGTTTAACATCTCTTGGAATCCTATTTAGAACTTTATTGAATTTTTTATTGAATTCAGCTACAAATTCATTCTGATTTTTCTTCATAATTGTCAACTCATGTGAGGCAAAATATGTATCATTATGATCACCAAACTATTCCATGAATTGATTTACAAATTCATCCCAACTAGATATGGATCTATCTGGTAGACTTCTAAACCATTCTGCTGCATCTTCTATGAGGGATTGAGAAAAAAATTTCATTTATACATCTTCATTAAATTCATTAAAATATTGGATAAAATTTTTTAAGTTTACATAATGCACTTCTGCTGATTTTGACCCATTCCCTAAAATTTTTGGAATTGCACTCCTTAATTCATTCTTTATATCATTAGGACATCCCCTTATGCCATAAAAATCTAACTGTCTATATTTGTCAAAAACCATCAGGGCTCTATAATTATTTCTATTTTGATTCATGGTTCCATGTCTTTGATTTTGTCTATTTGCATAATGAAACCTTTGATTGTTCCTTGGCTCAAAATTCAAATTTGTATTATGATCCCTTGGGCCATAATTCTGATCCCTATCATTTTGATATCCATTATACATCCTTCCATTATTTCGATGTCTATACTTTTCATGTTGATCAAATGTGTTAGGATCCCTCCTACTGTTGTGTCTATAATATTCTCCATCATCCCACTATCCCTGATGATCTCTTCTTTCCCAATCATCGTTGTCTCTCTCAAGTCTTCCTCTTTCATCTAGTTCAAACAAGGGGTTGGTATGATCATTGTTAAACACATGCCCATTATTATTCCTATGAGGAGGATTGTAAACTTCATTTTTGTCATGCTTACGAGTTTCTTTATCTCTTGGTGATCTAATTGTATCTCTTGTTATTCCTATTTTCCTTAGTATCTCTTCTGGTTGTCTTTTGAGAGCCCTAACCATTTCTTCATTATCTGATCCTAAATTCAGCCATCTCACGAAATACTTCATCCCATTTGTTAATTCTTTTCTCCTTTTCAATCATTTCCTGATTTGGATCATGTTGAGACTCATGTCCTCTTCTATTATTTTGAAAAAAAGGATTACAATTTTCACTACTGCTCTCATGAC
>MU226670.1:519039-553925 GCA_018584345.1 Thuja plicata
CCTCTGCTTTGGTTTCTAATCAGTTCTTGAATTCAGATTTGAATAGATCTATGGTTAGTCATCCTTTGTTGCATACAGAAGAAACTTATAATGATGACAACAATACATGTGTCCAAGAAATGGTAGAAATGAAAGATGTTTCAATTGCTTATAATTTTGACTTTCTCAATGAACCTTTGCCTTACAAAGTTATGTCAAAAATTCTCTCTCAGTTTCATCCTAAGTGCAATGATACTAACAATGTTTTGAATGATGAAGAGGATATATGTGTTTTACACTCCTATGAGAATCAGGAGGATGCTGAAACTTATGTTTCACAAGAAAATGATATGATGCAAGATGTTGATTCATTGTTATTATGTGAGCGTAAGGTAGCATGGGAAGATAAGATAATTTGTGGGAATGAATGCAAATCAACATGTGAAGGTAAGAGTATCTTCACCGATTCTGAAAATAGTATTTTACATACGCATGATACAAATGAGTTTGGTCTTCAGAGTTTTGAAATGAATCTGATATCAAAACTTGAGGAAAGAGGGATAATAAATGAGGGTCTTCCTTATGGGATGGAATATGATGCTATCTTGCAACTTTATCATGATATTATGAATAAAAATCAGAATGGAGATCAGTTAGTAGAGTCTTTTTAGTCAAAGAGTATAGTGCAAGATGAGTGTGTTTTTGAAATCCCTGCATTTAATAATGATCTGTTTCACCATATGAATAGTTTGTGTAATGAAAATCCTACACATGATGAGAAACTTGAGGATGATTTGTGTCTTTCCCCATCTCCTCCGATTGAAGAAGGTAGTATGAATTTTTTATCCACTTCTTTGCCAAATGATCGAGGTGTTGAGTCTAATTATAATGATATCACTGATTTTGAATCATATGCTGAAAGTGATTATGACAGTGATTATGAAAGTAGGGGTACTAATGTCTTCAAAGTTTATACTAATGATGTGTTTGATGAGGACATTGATACGGATCAGCCATCTCTTTGTTACCATGCTTGTATGGGAGAAAAACATGGTGTTGTAAATCCGTTGTTTGAGGAACACATTCAGTTTTCAGATCTGATCTATTCTGATTTTGATGTTGAAAATGTGTCAATATGCAGTAAGAAATCAGATTATGTCTCTTCCCAGGCTAAAAGTGATTGTGAGTTTGAAGTTGCTTTTAATGATTCCATTGTCCCATGTAATGAGAAAGGTTGTGATGTTGATCAACTGGTTTCTTATGACCATGTAGGTAATTCAAAAGTGGAGGAGGTTTCCAATCCATGTTTTGAACAACATGCTGATATGCCTTTCCATTGTGAAGTTTTTCTAGATTTTGTTATCCATGGCTTATGTGAGTATGAGTCATTTAGTTTCTCTACGGACCAGCCAGCTAATGAGGGGTTGATGCAAGTGGAGTTTGATGGTTTTTATCATGATGCATTTCCTTATTGTTATGGTTCATATTTTCTGACATTTGATGATGTGAAGAATGATTTTCATCCTTTTGATTATGATGCCTCTGATGGAAGAATTTATGAAGACATGAAAGGAGTTACAAACAAGGTATTTTTCATTTTTATGATTCCTTGTGAGTTTGAGCAGCAGCTGTATAAATGCATTTTTAGTTTGATATTTGTATGCCAAGAAGAGAATCAGATTTTTGATAGAGGAAAGTGTCAGTTTCAGTTGTGAAAGGGCTTGAGGTTCTTGTAAATAATGTATGTATTTGTGAATTTGCTTTGTTTTCAGTTGTGTGGTGTGTGGTTTTCAATAAAATTTCCCAGTTTGAGAAGAGAATAAAGGAGTTCTTAGTTTTGAAGTCAAGAGAGAGAAAGAGAAAGAGGAAAAATCTGATTCATTTTTGAATGGTCTACTGTACCAATGATTCCAAATTCTCTGCATGCCCGCATGGGGCATGTGTCCCCAGATAGAGCCAATGTTAATACTCTCAAATTTTTGAGAAATTTGGAGTGACTACACTGAAAATTTCTCTAAGTGCAGATTGTTGCCCTAAGAAACTCGTGGAAAAGGCATATTTTGAATGCATGTACAAAGAGGCCTCTTGATTTTTGTGAGAAACCGCTTGGGATACATGTTCCTCACCTTTCATTTGGAATATACAGTGGGTTCCAACTCTCAAATTTTAGTTCTGACATGTTTAGGGAGTAGTCATTTTGAGGGGGTCACCTAAATCTGCATTTTCCTGAAGTGTCATTTTGTTGTTCAGGGCCTACTTTGCATCTAAATACTTTGCACCCTGTTGAGTTTCATAATCCATCACTTTGGAAATGTGTTGCATGAATATCAGAGAGCTTATATTTTAAATCCTAGATCATGATGAATCCATTTGACCAATTTTCCAGTCTGATTCTATTGGCACTTTGTTAAGTTTCCCAAAGTTGTTGATTGCAGATTTCTGAATACCTTATTTTGAAGGCCTGCACCTTTGATCAAATGGATAGGTATGGCATCATGGTGTGTTCCTAGGTGTTGTAATCATGACAATGAACTAATATTTCTAGTTTTTAGATCTTTATGAAATCATATGACAAGTTTTCTAGAGCCATTCTGTTGGTGAATAATTCTGATTTCCTGAGTTTTCAAGTGCAGAATTGCTAAGTTGTCCACTTTGAGCTCTTGAAAATCTATACCCGGGTGAACATTTTGGATAATTGACTTTTCCCTCATATTTTAAATATAGGAGTGTACCTACCTAAAGATTTATAGGCTCCTACCAATCTATTTATCCACTTTTCCAGAGCCTTTCCGTTTCTAATTTATTAAAAGTGTCACTGAAAATACAGAATTCAGATTTAAGTGGCATACTTTGTGATTTCCCTATTTGCACCCGGTTCGAGGTCAGACATAATTTAAAGTTGATCTGCATTGTAGACCTACAAATTAACTCCTTTGAAGATTCCCGAGCTTTGACTAATCCGGTTGATCACTTTTCCAAATTAAATCCAAATCAGTTTTTTGCATATTTGCATGTTAAAGTTCAGAAAGTGTTTAGGGTCCTAATTTTGTAGATTGGTATCAGTTGAGCTGTTTGCTTTCAGAGAAATTTATTTGAAGGGTCATGTTCTACATATGAAATTCAATCAGGCTCCAGAGGTTGAGTTTCTGAAATATCTTTTTGATGACCCTGTGAGTCTAGTTTCAGAGGAAGTTTGTTCAGTTTGCAGTGCAAATAAGAGTTAAGTTTTCAGATGACCATTTTGCATAAGTGATATCTTTCTATCTGAAAGATATTTTTAGGGTCTGATTGTGGGAACATCCTCATTGCATATGAATGTACTATGTGACCTAATGGTGAAATTTCAGAGCTTGTTTCAATGTTTTTGCAATGGTTGATCTGAAAGGGATTTATGGTGTTTCAACATTTGCACCTACATGAGTCTTCTGAAAATGCAAAGTTTGATTATTCGCCTCTTGCACCAGATGATGAATTTGGTAAATCTCCCATTGCATGCATAGTCATTGTACATGAATGAATCTTCTTTCCAAGTGACGAGGTTAGTTTACTTGTTTCAGTGAATTTTTGAGGCCAGTTTTGGAAGCCAATTGCCATTTAAAGGTTCAAATTTGCAAAGGTGATTTCAAAGTTGTTTTTTTGAGGATGATTAAGATATTTTGGATAGTATCCTTCACACTACATACATCATAAGAGATTAGAAGTGGAAGATGTGGATTATGTGAACGAGGTGCATGGACTTTTGGAAGACTATCTGTGAAGTGCATCCAAATTTGTATGATTCATTTCCTGGACAACTAAAGAACATAAGTAATGAGACATTGGAAGGATTATCACAGAAAATTGAATCACTAAATGATGAAAAGAAGCTTTGAATTTAGAAGTTTTAATTTTTTTCTATAGTTGAACGATCTTGGGAAATTTTTTTATTGAACTTTGGAACTTGATGGATACTCCGTTAGAAGAAAGAGAACTATTTGAAAATGTTGTATTCATTTTCAAAGTATCAGACAATCAATGGTGTGCACATAATGTATTTTTTGATAGGGCTCACAATGCCATTTCCAATGCAATGGAGGTTAGCATAGGGGAATGCCAAATGAACTGTATTGTATAAAGGTTAAAATAAATAAAGTTAAGAGCTGCATTGTCATGTTTCTGTGCTATTTTTGAAGGCTATGTACTAAACCCAGCGCATAGTTTTTAAAGCAAGGGCCAGTGTGAAGTGTCAATGCACAAATAAAGAAGGTAATAGCCAGGCGTTATTTATTATAGCTTCCCAGACAGATAAGTTGCGCAGATTTTGAAAAGTAGAGAGGAGTAAATACAAATTGCAAAGGCATAAATGTTTTGTGCAAATCACCAGATGAGTAAGCATTGCACAGTATACTTTGGATGTTATGTAATACTTGAAGTCGGAGACAAATTTCTTACCAATTGTTCATGCCATGAAAGATGAAATGCACACGCTATTTTTGGAGGGAATGCTTTCAATGTTTATTTAAAAATTTATAAAGTGAGGCCACAGCAGGCTGCGATAACATTTGGGGGAAGGTTTTTTGTCAAAGTTTTAAAGTCAAATCTGCAAGTATGACTCCATAAGGAGTGGCGTTTTGACCATTGGAGGCCATTGGTGTTGTTCATTTGCATGCAGACAGCTCCATTAATGAGCAGTTTACTCAAAACTCTCAGCGAAATGGAGAAACAGTGAGTTTCCTTTGTCCCACATTCATTCTGTGGTGGCCATTTTTGGTCTTTATATACCAAAACGCTTTCTTTAAAGGTAAATAAGAGAGCCCAGAGGCTCTTGGCGGGCTCTTAAGGGCTGGAGGAATGAATGCATGGGCTATACACAGTATTTTGAGACAAATTTCGAAAATGCCTTTAAAAACTCTCAAAACCAATATCCCACATTCATGCCTCAAGTGAAATCTGAAATGTTTATAAGAAAAATGACACTCATTGTAATTTGAAGATGAAAAGAGGAGGCTCTCCATGCGCGGCCAAATGGTGTCTCGGGAAGCGTGCTTAGTCGGTCAACACCAAAAAAATTTTTAGATAACATCGCACACTCACGGAGCAAGGAAACATAGTAGTCGCTCAGTCGCTCCAGAGGAAGGTGGATCAAAAACTAGCTCACGACTGTGCGATCGAGCTCATCGCACAGTCACACAACTTTTAGTCACTCAGTTGCACAGCCCAAAATTGCTCATCGCGCACCCGCAGATGAAAATGAAAGTGTTGATAAGGTCATGCGGGTTGGTGACTCAACTCATCGCTCACTCGCACAAGGTTTGCAAGGTGATAAAAAGGTGTTCTGACTGAGCGGTAATGTCCTAGTTGCGCACTCACAGAGGCAAAAGTGGAAACAGTGAAGAGTTAGAAAAGTGATTTTCAAAACAAATCAGCGAGCGCCACTTGTCAAATTATGGTGCAATGTGAGCAAAAAGGATTAAAATATGCAGATGTTTTAAATTTTATTTCAATTCAATAGTTTGACTATTAATAGTTTTCAAATATTTCAGAATGTTCTGAAAATGTGCCCGGAAAGACAAACTCTTTTGATGATTCAGGGTGCAAATTTAATCAGAAGTATCAGCTGTTATATACCGTTGGAAAGGTATTGAAGAGAGGAATCTGATTTTACAGACCATTTGAGGGCATATCAGATCAGATTTTGACAGTAACAGAATGAAGTGGTTGCAGATATTTTCTGAGAGAGAAGGACAGGTGTCGGTGACTAAATTGGTTTTCCCTTTTCTCTTATATCTGAGTTTTCTCCTAAATTGTAGAGGTTTAAATTTATGCTACTGGGTAGCTTACAGGCTTTTGAGTCTTAATTTTGTTGTTCATGGTCTTGCAATGTACAGTTTCAGATGATTCTTAATGAAAATCAAAGGAAATCCTTGTTCAGAACTTGTATGATGTCTTTGTATGTTTGTTTTGATTCTTGTATATTAACTTGTAAGGCATGTTAATATACCAGTTACAAGGTATGTGTGCATTTGAATCTGAGTGTCTCTCAAGGAAAGCAAGTCTTGTATTCAAATTCTGAGAATTTTAAGTCTGCATATGAATATGATGTCCAGGAATTGAAATGAGAAGAATGGCTTGCAAGGCATTTCATTCAGGTTTTTGATTTTGGAGTTAGAAATTTTTTTGGATTGCACATCTGTTTGACTCTATTGCCCAATAGATAAGGCACTAATCTATGGTTTGTCTCGTAGTTTCTTCATCAATCAATTATTCAAATCATTTTCCCTTTTTGTTTAAAGAGTTGTGAATGATTATTATATCAAGTGTGATGGGCAGGAATCCATCCCCTAATTCACTGAAAGAAGTGAATCCAATAGGTACACCTGCCTAAGCCTTTGAGCTCAAAGTGTAGGAGGGTTTGTTTGATCCTCGTTAATTAGCCTTTTGTTTGACATGGTCAGGGAAAAATGCTAACAGGTCCTATACTAGATCGTATTGAAAAGTTCATTCTGAGGCTCAATCCTAAGAAATGTGCATTTGGTGTAACGTCTAAAAAATTTCTTGGCTATATCATCTCTGCCAATGACATCGAAGTGGATCTTTCCAAAGTACAAGCTATCATGGAAATGCCACCACCAAATAATATTAGACAAATGAGAGGGATTCAAGGCCGACTGTAGTCTATTCGGCGTCTTATCTCACAACTGGCGGACAAGTCACAACCATTCACCAAGACTTTGCACAAGGGTGTGGCTTATCAGTGGAACAAATAATGTGATGAAGGGTTCACACAAATAAAATAGTATCTTTCAAACCTGCCAATCTTGATGCCCCCTATTCATGGGAAGCCACTTATACTTTACATCTCTGCTATGGATACATCATTGGGTATCCTATTGGCTCAAGAAGATTAGCACAACAAAGAAAGGGCTATCTATTACATTATTCAAACTCTGGTCTCATATAAAACAAAATATTTTTCTATAGAGAAGGCTTGCCTTGCAGTGGTATTTGCTTCACAAAAATTGTGGCACTATATGCTGGCTCATACTACACATCTAATTGCTAAAATTGTTCCTCTGAAATATTTTATCAGTAAAGCTACCCTCACAAGTAGACTAGCTAAATGGGTCATGCTTCTCAGTGAATTTGATATTGAATATGTCTAAAGAAAAGCCATTAAGGGACAGGCAATAGTAGATCAATTGGTAGAAGCACCTCTAGTAGATCATCAACCATTGCACATTGAATTTCCAGATGATTATGTATCATTTCTCACACATCGATCATGGACTATGTTTTTTGATGGTTCATTTACCCAACAGGGTCCAGGTGTTGGGATACTGTTCATTACACCTCAAAGGTACTCTTTACCAAAAGCATATAAGATGTTGTTTCCTTGTACAAACAAAATTTCTGAGTACAAAGCCTTAATCAATGGTATGAAGATCTCCCTTGAGTGGCGAGTAGATGAACTCAATGTTCTTGGAGATTCACAGTTAGTCATCAATCAAGTAAATGATATTTATCAGACCAAAGATGAGAATTTGGTGCCTTATAAACAGTTGGTTGATGACCTCAAAAATTATTTTACTCACATCACATTTCAACAAATTCCAAGGGCAGATAATAAAGTAGCAGATGCCATGGCTACTCTTGCCTCCATGCTACAGATGCCAGAAAATGATTTTTGACATGAATTCCTAGTGGAGACATTAGACTACCCAGCCTATGATTCCCTTGATTCTCGGATGATCTATTCTATCATTGGACATGACTCATCTTGCTACCATCATATATTTTCCTACCTTTGTGACTATATTGTTCCAGACACTTGCACCCGGAATGAGAAATGCCACTTAATCTGTAGTGCTTCATGGTTTGTCATCATAGCTAATGACTTGTATAGGTGTTGTCTAGACGGTACCCTCCTTAGGTGTTTAGAACCAGATGAGTCTAAATGTGTGTTAGTATAGGTGCATGAAGGCATATGTGGGTCTCACTCTAATGGCCTGACATTTTCCCGTAAACTTATTAGAGCTGGTTACTATTGGCTAGATATGGAAAAAGAAGCTACATTGTTTTCTAAGTCTTGCAAACAATGTCAACTACATGGTAATCTGATTCATGCTCCAGCCTAGGAGCTTATTCCCTTCATTACTTTCTAGCCATTACAAAAATGGGCCTTTGACTTGGTGGGTTAGATTTATCCCTCGTTCTCAAATGGACATAAGTTCATAATTATAGCTACAGACTATTTTACCAATTTGGTGGAGGTGGTTCCTCTCACCGTTGCCAATGGAAAATTAGTAGCTATGTTCATTCTCAACTACATCATTTGCAAGTATGGTGTACCCTCATCAATAATCACTGATAATGGGGGGCAATTCAAAAACAAGGATTTGATAGAACTATGCTCTAAGTTCAAAATTACTCAACATTGATCTTCCATCTATTATCCTCAGGGTAATGGATAGGCGGAAGCATCCAACAAGACAATCCTTAAAATCCTGCATCGCACAGTGCACAAATCTGGATGAGATTGGCATCTCCAGATCAATCCATCTCTTTGGGCATATAGGACAAGCATAAGAACACCAATAGGGGCTACACCCTATGCTTTGGTTTATGGGGAAAATGTTGTGTTACCAATTGAGGTTGGGATTCCTTCTCTATGAATCTCTCTGAAAGGCCTCAAAACTGAAGAAGATAACAAAATATCTCAGCTACAAGAGCTAGAACTACTTAATGAATGCCGACAAGTGGCATTCGATCACCTTAGAGCATACCAGAAAAGGATTTCCAAGAGCTATAACAAGAAGGTCAGACCACGGGATTTCCAAGTGGGTGACCTCATTTTGAGGGAGAACCCTAAGAATCAACAACATCATATTTAAAAAGGAAAATTTGAACCAAACTGGCTTGGTCCATATATTATTACTACAATGTTTGGGTCTAGCACGTATCAAATTTCTACTACTGAAGGAGAACAACTCAAAGAGCCCATCAACACTCTTCATTTGAAGCGGTTCTACAGATGAGACATCTTTAGTATGTTCATACATATAGTAAAGTCCTAAAAAAAAGGAAAAAAGAAAAAATATGCCATTGATGAAAACTGGGCAAACAGGCGTCATGGTAGCAAAAAAATAATTTCTGCCAAGAAGGTGAAAACCTGGTAAACAAGTGCCTCTTGTTCCACAATGCTATATCTATTGTAGCACCCCTTGGATTTATGTAGTTGCTTTCCTGCTTTCCTACTTGCATTTGCTTTCTGTTTCCCGTCAAGACACCAACTCACATGGATTGAAACTGGTCATACTCTTAGGACAACCCTCCTAGTCTAGGGGGCACTATCTTATCACCTTTTGAGATCTTCTTCATGACAGTCACCAGGGGTTCTCACTATGTCTGCCTACTATCTCTTAGCTTATACTGAGTTCTCTCTCCTTGAGAATCTCTCTCACATCAGTCACTAGTGGTTCTCACTGCGTCTGCCTACTGATGTCTAGCTAGTCCTAGGATCTCTTCACTTGGGCATATCTCTCGCGTTAGTCACTAGTGGTTCTCACTGTGTCTGCCTACTGTCATTGTTCTATTGAGATTTATCGCATCCATTCAAGTTGGAGTTATACTCAAATGCTCTATCTATCGATACTCAGTCTTGACAATTCTTTTCTTTAGTTTGTACATAGCTTTCGGTCACTTTCGTGACACTTTGGTTCCTTTGCGAACCCTCCTGACTTAACATGGATTCAGCGCCATACGATTGGGGGAAATCAAATCTCATTTGTCCTTGCAACATATGTCAAGTCAGTCATCGTTACTTGGGGGCATGGTTTCCCCATTTTCTCACATCTTTGGTTTACATCTAGAGTCAGTAATCTTGTCATTTCTCAAGGACAACTTGCTACTGACACAAATTAGTGTTTTTCAACACCCTCATAAATAGTATTTTTCAACACTATCTTTGGACACATCTTTTTTTTTAAACACACATTGGATATCTCAAACATAAACATCTATTGATAGCAATCAAACACAATGCACCCACAAGAACAACGATGTTTTTCAACACCTCATACACATACATATTTGAAAACTTTGAAACTGGCTGAGCTATTATTGAATCTTTCTTTGTTTGCTGTCTATTCTCATGGATTTCATTGATATTTTCTTTGTCTACTACTTTTTGGTGTAGTCTTGATGATCTGACAATGTTAAATGAATAGGGTTTAAGTGATAAGAGCTCCCACACTAAGGTGGAACAGCCTTACATCCCTTGATCTTGTTTATTTGCACGCCATGGTGAGGTCGGTACTTTCTCCTTGGCTATTATTGCTCTGTTTATTATTTCTTTGTTTGTTTATGCATGATCACACTCATGGTTATCTTGGCTTTGAATCCCTTGATACTGGTGTACTCTTGCAACATTAACTAGAAACAATGTTCAAGTCATCTGAGCTTCTATGCCCTGGTGCTTACGTTCATTTCCTACATTTGTTCTGATGAAATTCATATTCATATCCTTATGGTTGCATTGTGGCACTAGTAAGGGTTGTATTGAATTTGATGTTTCAAAAAAATTCTCAATGATGATGATTTTATGATGGGTCTTACAACCATGTCCTAGAATTGTACTTTCATATTGCATCTAGCATAAGATTGCATTTTCATTCTAGACTTGCATTGTGGCAGCAATTCGATGTTTCATTCATTGCATACTCTTGGGTTCATACATTAGGGGTTCTTCTTTAGCATCCTGGCTTCATCAAGGATACACAAGTGTTTTATCCTCTCTCTCTATCTTCATCTATATGTTCAATCCATTTTCATGATCGAAATTGAAATAGGAAATCTGACACTTCTATATCGCTCAAAATTGCATTTTAAAATTTTTGGGACCGACGCGATCGGACACTTGTGGAGTCAACTTTCTAATGTCACTTTCTTGTTAGAATCTTATCCTATCATCATTTTCTTAAATCTTTGACTTTTTTTTCAAAAAGTCAACTTTGGTCAACCCTAGTCAAACTTGATCAACTAGACCTCAAAATTGATTCTGGATCTTCCAGATTCTTCCATAATCTATTCTGAGTTCTTCTTGATCTTTGATTCAACATCTATCTGTGATTTTTTGCTCTCCATCATCATTATGGCATGCCATCTTTCCATTTTGTTCCCGAGGGGGCAGGATGATTACATCATTGAATCTATTGCAATCAATCTGATCTGATTTTCAAAAGTCCTCATTGCTAGGGGCATCTCATCACTTAGGGAATGTTTATTTTTTCATACCTCATAGTAAAAACAAAGTGGTCCATGACTTTTAATCAATAGGGGCATCCTTGTTCCTTACATCTTGACATCCATTAAGTATATGAGCAATCTAGCTCAGATTCTTAAGGATCAAGCTCCATTCTGGAGATGGTTCTCGAAAAACTATCTTTTTGGATAGGTATTGGGAAAATCTAACGCTGACTCCTAATAATCAAGCTCCGTTCTGGAGATAATTCTAAACCTCTATTTACTATCTTTTAAGACAGGTATCGGGGTAATCTAACCCTGACTCTTGAAGGTTGAGCCTCATTCTGGGGACAGTCTTGTGAAATATATCAATCTAACCAGTGTCTGGATAATCTAACCTAGATATTGGGGGACTAAGCTTCATTCTAGAGATAGTCCTAAAATCTCTATTTGACTATCTTTTGAGATAGGTATCGTGGCAATCTAACCCTGACTCCTGAAGGTTGAGCCTCGTTCTAGGGATAGCCTTGTGAAAGATATCAATCTATTTAGGTATCGGGGAATTCTAACCCGGATCCCTGAGGATCAAGGTTCATTTTGGAGATGATTCTCAAAATCTTAATCTATTAGGTATCAGGTTATTCTAACCCAGATCCGTGAGGATCAAGCTTTGTTCTGAAGATGACCCTCGAAAACTCTATTTGACCGATGTCTTGGCAACCTAACCCAAACTTTGGAGAGTCAAGTTCTGTTCTGGAGATGGCTCTGAGATCTTTGCATCATAAATTTTCAAAATCTATTCTTCTATGCTTCAGGCATCAGACTATTCTTGGAATCAAAGCGTTTCTCACACATCAATTCAAAGAGGGGAAAAATGTAACACCCCAAAATTGGCATCTTGCGACCCTAACCAATTTTCTTGCATTTGTCACTCTTCTAAATCATCAAATTCCTATTGTACTAGGCAATTCTGAAGTTCTGACTGACTCTACTCGACCTAAGTGTCAAATGTAGAAAATCCTAAATCTACATTAATCATACATTATATTTAATTCCTAAATATCTATTAGCTAAACAAATCCTATGATTGAATTAGTTTAATTATAAATTCCTAGCACTTTATTAAATTAAATTCACCCCTTTTAGCTAAAACACATAAAAAGGAATTAAATAATATTTAATTATTAAATAAATATCCTCATTTCAATAATTGAATTTAATTATTTAGATAATTGAGAAAAAGCAATTATGAGGTCATACTTTATTTATTAATTGAATATTCTCTCAAAAATCTTCTCTCTGTTCAGAAATAGAAATTTTGAGTTAATTGTGCTTTAAAGAGAAAGAAAACAATTAAAATCAAATGAAATAGAATTAAATCAAAGGAAAAAAATAATTAAATCAAAAGGGAAAACAATTTATTGTATTCTTTTAAATAAAGCTTTCTAATTTAAACTGGCTTTTCTATCTGTTTTATTTCAAAGAGGAAAGTTTCTATTCTAATCACCTCTGAGTCTATAAAAGAACTCTCATTCCTCATTCAAAACCACACTTACTTTCATGCATTGTTAGAATACTGAATTATTGCCACATTCTTAGTTGATAATCTCTTATAGAATAGTCTCGTTTTGCAATAGATTAATTTCAATTTCTAGAATAATTGCATTGAAATCATGTCTTAGATTAATCTTACATCTTTCAATTCTTAGATTAATCTCACACTGTATTGCATTCATGGAGAAAAATCCTTCATTCCTAGATTGGTCTATGGTTGTGAGACTCTCATTCTGAGAGCTATTTTGAAAACCCCATCTAGATAGAATGCAACAGGTCAAATCATGCAAGTAAGCAGGATGAATAATCTCATATTCAGTCTTGTGTGTATCTGATGAAGAAGGACTATGTTGAACTGTATGGTGAGTTAACAAGGCCAAATTTACCACATACAAGTTGTTGAAGAAACAAGTTTCCACTCAACCTATCCTACAATTTCCTATTTTTGATAAATTATTTACTATTGGGATGGCAGTAGAGGGTGTGTTGAGCCAAGAAGGCAGGTTAGTGGCCTTCTTTAGTGAGAAGATAAATGAAGCTAAGAATAAATACTCTTCTTATGAATTAGAACTATATGCTTTAGTTTAGTCCCTTAGAAAATGAAGGCATTATCTATTTCCCAAAGAGTTTTTTGTGTTTACTGAAAACCAAGCCCTTAGTTACATTAATACTCAGGAGAAACTAAGCAATAGACATTTGAAATGGATGGAGTATTTACAAGCATTTAGCTTTACAATAAAGCACAAGAAAGGGCAGCTAAACAAGGTTGGGGATGCACTAAGAAGGAGGTTACTGACAGTCCAAGAAGTCCAGTTGAATAGAATTGGAATTGATAATTTTAGAGATCTCTACAAGGCAAATGAGGACTTTGGGGAAGCATACAAGGTGTGTTTTGATTTTTAGAACCATTTCCATAGCAAGTTCTCAGATTTTACTTTGCAAAATGGATTGTTATTTAGGGGTAACCAGTTATGTGTGCCAAGAGGCTCTATGAGAATGAATATCATACAAGAGAAACACAATGGGTGTTTAAGTGGTCACTTTGGTATGCACAAAACATTGGAACTTGTGCAAAGGTTCAACCATTGGCCAAAGTTGGTAAGAGATGTTACCAAATATGTGGAGTAGTGTGTTGTATGCATGAAAGCCAAAGGAGGAATAATTAATGTAGATTTATATCAACCTTTACCATCCCCTAATAGGCCATGGGAGTGCGTGAGCATGGACTTCATAGTAGGTCTACTCAAAACCAAGCAAGGATATGACAACATTTATGTAGTGGTTGACAAATTTAGCAAGATGGGTCATTTCATACCCTGCAAGACTACTAATGATGCTAGCCACATATCATATTTGTTCTATAAGGATATTGTGAGGATCCATGGTCTTCTCTTAAGTATAGTATTAGGTAGGGATGTTAAATTTATGAGCCATTTCTGGAGGACATTTTTGACTAGATTGGGTACCAATCTTTATTTTGGTTCAGCCTATCACCCTCAGACTGATGGCAAAACTGAGGTGTTCAATAGAGTGTTGGGTAACCTATATAGGTGCCTAACCAAAGAGTATGGCAAAAATTGGGATGTGGTCATTCCCCAAGCAGAGTTTCCATACAATGACAGTAAGAATAGAATGATAGAGAGAAGCCCATTTGAGGTAGTTTATGGGATGCACCGAAGAGGTGTGTGTGAGCTTAGGGATCTTGGAAGCATGGAATACAGGACTGGTCATGCTGAGGACTTCACTCAAACCATGAAGGAGATCCAAGAATAGGTCAAGCAGACAATCCAAGACAGTCAACAAAAGTTGAAGGCCAAAGTTGATGAAAAGAGGAAAGACATTCAGTTTGAGGTAGGTGACTATGTGATGGTTCATTTGAAAAAATCTCAGTTACTAAAGGGTGTCCCTACTAAACTGTAAATGAAGAGGGTGGGACCTTGCAATATTCTAGCCAAATATGGGGCTAATGCATATAAAATAGACCTACCTATAGATTTGAGCATATATCCAGTGTTCAATGTAGAAGACTTTATCCAATTCAAAGGGAAGATAGTAGAGAATGGTCAAAGAATTCAAGGGGTCATTGGTGATGTTGAGACTATTGTATTACCTCCAAAGCCTCAGTTGGAAGCTGACAAGGTTCTAGACTCAAGATTCAAGAAGACTACAAGGCACATGGTGTACATGGAACACCTAATCAAGTGGAAGCATAGGCCTGAATCAGAGGCCTCATGGATTGCAGAAGAAGACTTCAAAATATGGGCATCTGTGAAGATTTGTTGTCCACAAGAGTGACATAACTTTCCTTTGTGGGGGAGTATGGTGCAGGAGCACCAAGGTAGGGCTATAAAGGAACCTAGGGATTATTTTTTTTTGTTTGGCTTGTAGTTGTCCTAGTCAAACCACTAGTGCAATAAGGGGACTAAACAAGTCCTAGTGTGAAGTGTGTTAGTGTAGGATGCTTTAATATGTCCTTAGTGACCTTATTTGGTAGATTGTCCACATTAGGTCAAATAGGGTGTTTTATGCATTATGATGTCAAGTTGGAAAATTAAGTGACTTGAGGTCCTATTTCAATGTTTTAACACCTTAAATAGGCATTTGTTTATGTTTGGTGAACTAATGACCAAGTTTGGATAGCAAATCCAAAAAGATGTAAAAGTTGTCAATGTTGTCATTGACAATATTGACAACATTTGTTGAATAATTACAACTTCGAGAAATTGGTTTCATAACTGTCTAAAACTATTGATTTTGTGTCTTGGTCAACTACTTAAGGCTATCCTTGAGCTTTTGAAAGGGTTTCCTTGTTTTTGTAAGTGTGTGTACGAACCGGGTAATAGAAAGAACATGCACAGTTCTTAATTTTTCTGAGAAATTGGTGTTTTAATGTATTGAATTGAGTACTGTAATCTATGGAAGTCTTAGAGTAGGTTTTTTTAATTTTCTATGTTGTTTTGGATTTCAATTTTGTAAGCTTCTACTTAGTCTTGTAAATTATTATTTTTTCTGTCCAGTCGCTAGTCCGAACCAGGCAACTGGTGAAGATGGGGTCATAGATCCTTTCCCCACTATGGAATTTGCATAGGCCTTAGGTATTAGGGAGGTGACTCCATTTAAATATTTTTTCAGTGAAGGAGGGGACCTGGAAAGCATGGGAGATATTTTTAATGTGATGCCCTATGCAAGCTAGAGTTGCATGGCTAGGGATCACAGGAAGCTGCATTGTTAATGGGAGGGATTGAAAGCAGTGATTGCTTCAATCAGTGATTTTGGAGAGGTAGAGTGGTGTGTGGATGAGTCCCAACTTGAAGGAGAAGTTTGGGTGAGTATTTTAGTGCGCCAAGAACAAGTGCTTTTGTGCAAATAGACTTAATGCTTAGAAACCCTAATTTGTAGGCATGATTATAGGAGTCACTATACAAACACTTTTAGGAAACAAGACCTAGAAAATATTTAGTGTCTTGATAAATAGTATCTATATCCATTTATAGTTTTCCAACTTGTTAAGTATTTTTACAAGTTATTACTGAAAAAGAGCCTAATTAGGCCTAATGTGTATAGCCCTATTTTAGGTGTATTTGGCTTTGTTCTTGGAATTTGTTTAGGGTTTCAGTGAAAAGGGAGTTTGAGTAAATTGGATTAGATCCAATTAACATTATAGGATACTACCTCTCCATATGGAATATTTCTTGATCCATTTGGATCAGTTTGTGAGGAAGGGCAAGAAGAGTACTTTGGGTAGGTGTTGAGGCAATTTGATTTTCTTGTTGGTGTACTCAAGCTGAAATTGAGTGGGATCTTGAGAGAGATATCCAGTGAAGGTTAGGGTTAGTGAAGAACCCTACTTAGGCTAGAGAAGAGGCCTATTGAATACCCTACATGAGGTTAGGGTAAGAGAGCAAGGTTTGTTTTTACATCAGGAACCAAGCCATCATTAAAGAATAAAAGATAAGGAGTGAGCTAAGGCTTTTAAAAGTTCTACAAATCTAATCAGAAACCCTAGGTATCAGACTACCTCATAAAAAATTTTAGAACTGTCCAATTTTCCTTCACATAGCATTGTACATCTGTGTAAACAAGCTCATATTTGATATGTTTACTCTTTAACGGCTTGGAATGAAGAGCTACCACTTCAAAACCTCAAGAAACTATTTAAATATTTAAATATCAACTACAACAAAAATGCCTTGCATAAAAAATCCATCTATGGCCAAGATTAGAACTTGAATCCAACTTTAAAATGTTTTCATCAATCTCCTTTTAAAATACTCGCGAGCCATGATTGGATTTGGATAGATGTCAAAAAGGCGTAATGCCTTGAAGAATATCTTTTGTGCATCTTTGCATTAAGGAATCATGCCAGCCACTAGATCTTATTAAATCTGACTTTTTTTATCTTTATCTTATTTTCTAGGTAGGACACACAGAAACACCTTGTGAACTCATGAGCATTCTTTTCTCTCTCTTATGACCATCACGACTATGCGACAACCCATCACCTATCACTCCTTGGTCTGAAAATATGGAATGAACACATGTTGCATGGGTGCAATGCCTTGATGGATAAATAATCTTCATATTTGGATCAAGGTAAGGTGTCATCCATTTGATCTTCTCATATTTGATGAATCGTTATCCTGTCTTAGCTCCGACTGGGTCCCATCATATACCATGCATTGCACAAGTGCTATTCAGCAATGAAATAAGACTCATACAACTTCCTTTAGCTGCATCATGCCATCCGTTAGATTTTCTATGATCTACTCAACACTTTAATTATTTTGGCCCTACCTATTGTAAACTACAATTTAAACAATTAATATATTTCCATTGATGTCAAACCTTAACTGGTAAGAAAATTTCTATCTTGTAAAGTGCCATATCAATTGATTGATGAAGAAAATTTGAAAAGGAGAGATACCAAGAAGACCTAGTAAAATGGTTGATTTATGTGAAACTACATTGGGTACTTGATGAGATCACACCTTGATAAGGTAATATATTATTTATCTTTAGTCTAAGTGAAGTTTGGATGACTAAAAGATTAGCCTTGACAGAGTAACATAGAAGAAGATTAAGAAACTTAAGTATGTGTCGAGTAATATCAAGTGATGCGAGTGTCAACTGAGCACCAATATGTATTGAGAAAATTTAGTTTCAATTGAGCATCAGTAGTTTCTAAGTGTCAGAGAATTATTGAGTTACACATGGATGACTAGGCGATAGAGCATAATATTGATTGAGTGTCAGCATCATGACAGTTTGAGACACATTTTAGATCCCATCTAACATAGTTTATTTTCTTTGGATATGTGAAGCATGTTTAAGATAAGGATGATTGTTGTGGAGAATTAAATGAGAATTTAATATATATCTAACCTTTTTATGTATGTATTCAAGAAGGAGTTTTAGGATGTATTCTACAATGTAGATGGAAATTAAATTATTGAAGGATTCATTGGATCTAACCTAACCCTAACTTATATGGTGATGATTTAGTGGAAATAGATTGAGCTACCTGATAAGAGAGGTATAAGTTTAACCTAATTGTAGGTTATGTGTGTATGGTATGAGGTTAATTTTAGTTGATTGGAAAACTCTAATCAGAAGGAAGAGAAGGCTGAAGAGAGAAGTAAAAGACTGCATAGTGGTGATTGCTTGAAGGATTTCCAAGAAGATCTGAGTGATAGAGATGAAAATGAAGGCCAGACAATGAACTAGAATTTGAGCTATAATTGGAGCTGTATTTGCAAAGTGACTTGAATATTTCATATCACAATTTACTATTACTTTCTAGCCATTTTATCAGTTGTAAAATCCTTTTAAACATGGTTTACCTAATAGTCATATTGTTAAATCCTTAAATCAAGGTGACATTCTAATGGAATGGTCTAAGCCCTCTAACAAGGCTCACTTATAACATGGTGATTAAAACCTTTAACCAGGTCACATTTAAAATTGTGCATTGTAACCTTTAAATGGGTTGATTTTTCACAGAGCTCACTTTAGAAGAGTGAAAAATTGCTAGCATGTTACTGGTGGTTTTCCACATATTGGGTTTCCACGTTAAATCCTAGTGTCATACTTGTGTGAATTTTATTTGATGTTTTGTACTATTGAGGGATTTATATTCTACAAGTTGATTATAGTAGGACAGTAAAATGCGAGTTTATATTATTGATTATATGTTATAGAGATCGAGTGGATTACTGAGTGGATCTGAGTTGTTTGAAGTGTTTGAAAGTATAACTGGTACATATGGACCTTGGATAATTGATTCATACCCCCTCTTGGTTATTCTAAATCATTATATCACCTGCTATCAGAGCTATTGTGGTCCTTGTAGAGAAAATTTTGAAGGTACTTGAAGCTAAAGATCAAGATGTATAAAAAGGAGGTACCAAGGCTAAACAAGGAGAATTTCCCTGCATGGAAAATTTTGATGATGTTACACCTAGATGAAATTGAAGATTCTACAAAATAATATGTGGAAAATAATTTCATAATAGTGCCTACTACTATGACAGCTCAACAGAGGAAAGAAAAACAAGAACAGAGCCAAGCAATGTTGGAGATTTCATTAGCCCTAATCTATCCTGAGTTTGAAGACTTAAAGGATTGAAAAACTACAAAATAAATGTGGGATACACTAGAAAATATCTATGGAGGTGATACAAATGTACTCAGAGTCAAATCTCAAAGCTTGAGAGGTAAGTTTGATGAAATGAGAATGCAAGATGGTTAAACTATTGTTCAATATTGTAGCCGACTTAAGGAGGTTCTGAATGCTATTAGAGGAGAAAATGGAACCATTAGTGATGATAATGTTATTAGCATGGTAATGGGAACCTTAATTCCTATATATGCTCTTAGAGTATCTACTATAAAAGAACTGAGATGTACTCCTGGTAACAAGATAACTTTGGAAGGTCTAATTGGTAGACTTACTACTTTTAAAATGTAAAATTTTGATAATTTCACTCCTCATCATGTTGACTCTGCATTCAAATCATAGTTGAATCTTCATAAATTAAATAAAGGAAAATAAATACATATGAATAGAGACAGTGACACTTATGATGAAGATCTTGATTAAATTGAAGCACTAATAGGTAGAAGACTACTGAGAGGAAGAGGAAAATTCATAGGTAAACTTCTTATAATTTGTTTTTCATGTAACAAATTTGGTCATATTGCTGCAAGATGTCCTGAGAGGAATGAAAATGATGAAAGAAGAGAAAACAAGTATAAATACAACATGGATGATAGATATTTTAGAATGTATAAGGACTATAAAGACAAAGGTAAGAAATCCTACTATATTGTTGAAGAAGAAACTGATAGTGAATCTGATAAATCTGATGATAGTGATATAGAAGTTGTTTATGTCACTATGAAAGATGATTCTGATGAAGATGAGAAAATTGGACTTATTTCATATATGAGTAAAGGTTATAGATGGATAATTGATAGTGGTTTCCCACATCATATGACTGGTGATAAAATTAAATTTGAAACCTTAAACTATTGCAAATGTGGTAGTTTTAAGTTTGGCAATGACAAACCATGTCCTGTGAAAGGAAAAGGATCAATAAAATTAACTGATAAGATCATATGTGATAATACTTATTGGGTTGAAGGAATAGAATCTAATTTTTTGAGTGTTGCTAATTTGAGTACTTCTGGCTATCGAGTTTAGTTTTGTCATAGAAAAGATAAGATTTTTTATGGTACCGTTGAACTGATTGTAAGTGGAGAATATACACGAGTTAATTTTTTCTATCTATATTTATTTAATGAGACATGTTTGTTTATAAAATATGATGATATATGGTTATATCATAAGAGGTTATGTCATGTGAACTTTGAAGATTTGGTAAACATTAGTAATATGAAAAGAGTAAGAGGGTTACCAAGAATGAAGAAACCTGATAATGTTATGTGTAAGCAATGTCTGTTGGGAAAAATGACAAAGTCTAGTTTTAAGAGAAAAACCTATACTTCTGCTAATTTGTTTTGAAATTGGTTCATACTAAACTTTTTTGACCTATTGGTGTACAAATATAATGAGGTAATAAATATTTCATACTCTTTGTTGATGATTATTCTAGAATGATGACTGTAATGTTTCTCAAAGAAAAATCTGATGATTTTAATTTGTTTAAGTGGTATTTGGCAAAATTTTAAAAATAGATAGGTAAGAGCTTGAGATGTCTGAGATCTAACAGAGGAGGATAGTTTATATCAAATAATTTCAATTTATTCTTAAATGATAGAGGAATTAAAAGATAGATGACTGCTCCAAGGACTCCCCCGCAAAATGGCATAGCCGAGAGAAGGAATAAATCAATAATGGATTGTGCTAGAATACTGATGATATAAAAAAATGTTGCACAAAAGTACTGGAGAGAAGTTTTAAGTACAATATTTGATACCTTTAACCGAGTAAAAGTAAAGAAAGGTACTGATATTTCACCTTATAAGTTATGCTATGGTTATTCACCTAATCTAAAATATTTTAATATTTTTGGGAGAAAATGTTATATACTGAAGGACAATAGATATGGAAAAATTGATGCTAAGAGTGATGAAGGAATATTCCTAGGGTATTCCACTAAGAGAAAATATTATAAGTGTTTGAATTCTAACACTAACAAAGTTTTGAAAAGTGCAAATGTTAGAATTGATGAATATGAAGAAAATAATGAAGTGGAATGCAAGCAAGAACCTGAAGATTATAGATATTTCATTTATATCAATCAAGGAGAGCTCAACAGTGTTCTTGAACCAGAAAAAGAAGTTGTCAAACAAGATTATGATGTTGCTGAGCATCAGGAGGAGACTGTCGAGGAAGAAACAAAGATACAAAATGACCCTAAAATTAACTTTGATGATGAATCTAAGGATGAAAAACAAGAGAAAAGGAGAATAGAGCCTACACTAGAAAAATATGTAAAAATACATCATGAACCAGATCAAATTATTGGAGATAAAGATTCAAAGGTCATGACAAGAAGAAAATTGAAAACTCATACATGTGTATTATGTTAATTTGAGCCAACAATAGTAAAATATTCTTTAGGAAATGAAGATTGGGTATAGGCCATGAATGAAGAAATTTATCAAATTGAGAAGAACAAAACCTAGACACTAATACCTAGACCAAAGGAAAAGAATGTTATTGGAACAAAGTGGGTTTTTAGAAACAAACTGAATGAACATGGAGAAGTTATAAGAAATAAGGCTAGAATGGTATGCAAAGGTTATGCACAAGAAGAAGGCATTGACTATGGTGAGATGTTTTCTCCTGTTGCAAGATTGGAGGAAGTTAGAACTTTGTTGGCTTATGCAAGCTATAAGGGATTCAAAGTATATCAAATGGATGTTAAAATGGCATTTCTAAATGGAATACTAGAAGAAAATGTATACATTGAACAAGATGAAGGATTTTTTGATTCAAGCAAGAATAATATGGTTTGCATGCTACATAAAGTGTTGTATGGATTGAAGCAATCCCTTAGAGCATGGTATGAGAGATTACAAAACTAGTTAGTCAAGATTAAATTTACAAGGAAAAGTGACAACATTAATCTGTACTCAAAGTCTGAGAAAGGTAAACTGATATTGTTAGCTGAAATATTTGTTGATGATATCATATTTGGAGGACAAGATGTTTTATGCCAATTATTTGCAAAAGAGATGCAAACTAAATTTGAGATTTCTATGGTTGGAGAGATCAAATTATTTGTTGGTTTGCAAGTATATCAAATGAAGAAAGGTATCTACATTACTCAATATAAGTATATCAAGGAGATACTAAAATTTTTTGGCATGGAGGAATATAGACCTATAAGTACTCCTATGGCTACTAGATAGAAATTATCAAAGACTGATGAGACAACTGAAGATAATCAAACCCTGTATAGATCAATGATTGGAAAGATAAAATATGTTGTCCACATTAGACTAGATATTGCATAAGAAATTGGGATTGTTGCAAGAATTTTTGCAAATCCTAAAGATAGTCACTTAATGGCAGTCAAAAGGATTCTGAGATATTTGAAGGGAACAAAGGACCATGGATTATATTACAAGAAGAATGAGAAGTTTGAATTGAATTTTTACACAAATGTAGATTGGGAAGGTAATTTTGATGACAAAAAGATCATAGGTGGAGGTGCATTCTTTTTAGGAAATAAATTATTCTCTTGGAAAAGAAAAAAACATAACTATATTTCTCAATTTAGAGAAGACGTTGAATATGTTGTAGCAATAGTAATTTTTTGAAACATAGTGTGGATGAAGAAATTGTTGAAAGGTTTGAAGGAGGACATCACAGACCCAATTGTTTTTGTTTTTTTTATAACACTAGTGCTATAAATATTTCAAAGAACCCTGTGATGCATACAAAGACCAAGTATATTGCTATCAAGTATCATTACTTGAGAGAGTTTGTACAAGACAAAGAAGTAAGACTTGAATATGTTAATACAAAGGAACAATTGGCAGATATATTTACTAAGGCTTTACCTAAGGATGCTCATGAGTATCTAAGAGGAAAATTAGGAGTGATTCCCCTATTTGAGGCTAACTAAGATCATTATGGAGTGGTTGCATCAAATATACTACAAATAATATCTGACAAATTGATGCAAAAGGTGGTCACACTTTAGCTGTCACCTAAAGCTATGAAGTGTTAAGAAAAAGATGTTGATTAGTCATAAGCAAGAGAGGGAGCATAGAATTCAAAATCCTAACACAGAGATATCTACATAATGAAGATGTATGTCTTTGGAATTGTTGTCAAAGAGGGAGATATACATAGGGAGAATACGACAAGGAAACATTGAAGGAGCTATACTATGAAAGAGATTACACTGAGATAAATCTATCTAAGAGGGAAACAATATTTGTATTGGAGAGAATCAGAATGAAGCTAAGGACATTAATGAAAATATGTATACAAAAAATAATTTTTGGATTGTTTGGGAACCTTGCATATGTTTTCCATCAATGCCAAAGATGGAGATTTTTGGAAACTATAATTGAAACAATTTTTATATTTCCATTGATGTCAAACCTTAACTGGTAAGACAATTGCTATCTTCTGAAGTCTCATATCAATTGATTGATAAAGAAGATTTGGAAAGGAGATACAACAAGAAGAATTTTTGAAATTATTTATTTATGTGAAACTAAAATGGGTACTTGATGAGATCACACCTTCACAAGGTAATATATTGTTTAACTTAAGTTTAAGTGAAATTTGGATGACTAAAAGATTAGTCTTGACCAAGTAACAGAGTAGAAGATTAAGAAACTTAAGTTTGTGTTGAGTAATGTCAAGTGATGCAAGTGTCAGCTGAGTACCATTATGTGCTGAGAATATTTAGTTTCGAATGATCATCAATATTTGTCTATTGTCAAAGAATTACCGAGTTACACAGGGATGATTGAGCGGCAGAGCACAATATTGACTAAGTGTCAGTATTATGACAATTTGAGAGAAATTATAGATCCCAGTTGGCATAGTTGATTTTATTTTGATATGTGAAGTGTATTTAAGATAAGGATGATTGTTGTGGAGAATTAAATGAGAATTTAATATATTTCTAACCCTTTTATGTATGGATTTAGTAAGGATTTTTAGGATGTATTCTACAATGTAGATGGAAATAAAATGATGGAAGGAGTCATTGGATCTGACCTAACCCTAAGATCTATGGTGATGATTAACTAACAATAGATAAAGCTACCTGATCAGAGAGGTATAAGTTTAACCTAATTGTAGGTTATGTGTGTGTGTTATGAGGTTAATTCAGTTGATTGGAAACATCTAAGTAGAAGGAAGAGTAGGTGAAAGAGAGTAGTACAGGGTTTCACAGTGGTGATTGATTTAAGGATTTCCAAGAAGCTTTGAGTGATAGAGATGAAAATGAAAGGCTAATTAGTGAATTAGCATTTGAGCTATAATTTGATCTATATTTGCAAAGTGAGATTTATGTTTCAAATCAAAATTGTTTGTTTCTTTCTAACCATTGTATCAGTTGCAAAATCCTTTTAAACAACATTGACCTGACATTCATATTGTTAAATCATTTAATCAAGGTGATATTGTAATGGAATGGTCTAAGACCTCTAACAAGGCTCACTTCTTAAAGAGTGATAAAATCCTTTAACCAGGTCACATTTAATAGTGTGTATTGTAACCTTTAACCAGGTTGGCTTTTCATAGAGCTCACTTTAGAAGAGTGAACAATTGGTAGCATGTTAAGTTGGTGGTTTTTACCATATTGGGCTTCCACGTTAAATCGTGGTGTCATAATTGTGTGAATTTTATTTGATGTTTTTTACTATTAAGGGATTTGTATTCTACAAGTTTATTACAGTAGGGAAGTAAACTGCAAGTTCATATTATTGATTATATGCTATATAGAGACCAAGTGGATTAATGAGTGGATCTGAGTTGGTTGAATTGTTTGAAAGTATAATTGGTATATCTGGATCTTGGATAACCGATTCACCCCCTCCCTCAGTTATCCTATATCATTCTAACACTACCTCTACGAGATCTCATATGGACACATATCAGCTAATCACAATCTCATGATGAAATAAAGAAGGCTCGTCTTCTATTCAAGGAAAAGAGCCCGTCGTTGGATAACAAAGAATCTACAAGATCTTTACCAAAGCTTAAACCCTAGTCTGCCCCCTTCATTCTCCATATGTCATCTAGGAGTGATGCCTTAATGAATAACTTCCTTGCATCTTGATACTTATGAGATCAGGCCCACTGTCAAATTCATTTAAATGTGACCACGATTTACCTTACCTTTATATTTTAGAAGAATCTGACCCACCTTTATGGAAATGATACCTAGAAATTAGTCGTAGTCCTGCAATAGGTCTTCAATGTGCATTTTTTGTTTAAGGAAATGTGCCAGGCATTAGATCTTATCAAAACCACTCGATGCTTTATGTCGTTTAGCCTGGCCACTTTCTAGATGTCGCTTAGGCACATTTCCGAAAAGAGTAAATAGGTTGCATCTTTTTATTATGGGATCACACCCCCTATTAGATCAAAAATATCTTTCTTGGCAGCTGGTGAAATTTAAAAAATTATTGGAATGTAAACGTAGGAAAAATTAAATGCATCCTGCTAGGACTTAGGAAATAAAAGAAATGGCCCCACTTGATGACTTAGGACCTATGGGTAAGTAACTTTTAGCGGCCCAAAAATTAACATGAAAATAGAAAGTGCATGAGAAACTTAGGGTTTTTTGGAAAAAATGAACCAAGGGCTAGAAATTTTGCAATTAGGGCTTAAGAACTAGCTCTAAAACATCGCAAAAAAAGGCAGGAAGAAAACCATGGAAACTAATAAATTTACAGTCCTAACAGGCTCTAGAGAATCATTAACATAGACCAACATAAAGAATACCAAATAAAGTGAAGCTCAAAATTTAGGACTCCAGGAGCTTGCACTCAAAGAATAATGAATAGAAGAAATGACCCATGGGAGAAAAAATTCTAGAACACAGAGGGATTATTTCTCTTGAAACTTTTTGAATGCCCCGATCATCTACATTATGTCTTCCTTTTCTACTTATTTTAGAAAATCCATGTGGCCAATGACTTCATCAATGTAATCCTACGCATATGTGGTCTTACCTTTCATCTTGGTATCAGCCCAGGTGACATAATGAGCCTTCAATATGATCTAGATAACATTTCCCATCACCAAAATATCAAAATCTCTTGGCTTCCAAAATTGGGCATCAGCCAATTCATCAAAATTAACTAATAAAGAATCAATAGGGGAGAATCCTTGGGGTCTTAATGGATTTGACATTGTGAATTCCTAGAAAAATGATGTATACTAGTCCATTGGATTTAAGACCATAGACACATACATGCTTAACACCTGTACAAGTTCTTGCTCATCCAAATTCAGAAAGAAAGTCTGGTGTACTGGGTCTTTGGGAACTCAAAGGGTTTTTTCCTCAACACTCCAGTCTCGGATAGATTCTTCTCTCCTAAGTTCCAAATTTTTTTGAGACTATCCTTCGAGTCCTCCTATTTTTCTGACTAGGCCTACCATTCTAGGAGTAGCCTATTCAGTTTGGTTGATAACATCGTTAGCCTTGTACAAGTCTTGGAGGTACTCTAATAAGAAGCTTTGGAATCCCTCTAAATATTCATTAATAAATTCATCCATCATCAAAAAATTTCTTCTCTATCTTCTATATTATATCTAAGTTATCTTTAGGAAGCACCATCCTGAGGGCAAAGGGTCAAGGAATTGAAAAAGAGAGGGGGAGGCCTAGTTCAATGAAAATCTTCCAGAAGTTTGACGTTGAGTCCTCTAGCTCTTTTCTCTTCTGATATTATTTTTCATATCGGTCATGAATGGATCGGTTTTCCTTACCTAGGATATCCAATTTTCCTCTTCAGTCTCTTTGGCTTTAGGGTTGTTCATTATGCTATAATCCTTGGCCGCAACTGGTAACTCATCCCTATCTTTTGATGGGGATGCCACTAATTGCACCACATTCCTATTTGGGCCCCTCTGGGTTATATAGAGGGTTCAATCCTTTTTGGGATTCTTTACCACCTATCCTTTGGTCAACATCTTGACAACGGATAAATGGGCATATATCTATGTCAACATCTTTCTCCTCTAGAACTCAACTAGCCACTAAGGAGGGCCTTGTGTTTCCCTTATTACTTTCAAACTTAGAGAGGTATCTTAGAGATTATTCTTTGGTTCCTCTGTAACTATAACATTGGCATTATTTATAGGATTATTATTTTTATTCTATTCCCCCATTCTTGTATCATTTAATGGAATCTCTTCCATGGAGCGAGAAGATGAAGGCGGCCTCTTTTTGAAGTCACAGTGTGGTATCCCTTTTGTAGGTATTCAGAGGAGGCAACAAGCTTTGATCACCTATTGGAGGCTGGAGCATTTCCTCTGAGGGTATGATTTTTCTCATAGGTTTCCATAGCTACAAGCAGTTTCTCTCCATCCTATTTATTCTCTTCTTCTTTCTCTTCCTGTTCTTTCTTTCTCTTGGCCTCCTAATTTTGGTGTTCCTCTCCCTACCCTTGGGAACATTTTTAGTTCTTCTTCATTTTTATCCTCCTCCCAGAGGGTACTTGTTTCCTATTCTTCCACTACCTCCTCGATCACCCTTTCCTCCAATGCATTTAGGCTTCCCAATTCATCAACTTGGAAGAAGTCATCAACATTTGTTTGGGAGATCTCTAGA
Organism: Thuja plicata; assembly: GCA_018584345.1. Lineage (NCBI taxonomy): Eukaryota > Viridiplantae > Streptophyta > Pinopsida > Cupressales > Cupressaceae > Thuja > Thuja plicata. The sequence continues at coordinate 547,068 of MU226670.1, forward strand.
GGATCCTTTGGGGCATCATCTTTTTTGGAGGAGGATGTGGAGGGAATATCTTGGACCTTTGTAAAAATTTCATGTTCCAATCTCGGGTCCCTATTCAGAGGGGACCTATCTGCCTTCTATTTATTTCTTCTTTGGAGCGGCACCCCAGTGGTCGCAATTGCTCCCTCTTCTCCAACATCCTCACTGAATGACATACCAAATGGGGAATACAAGGAGGGAGACATATTTGGTGGTGGTATGAAGCCTACCAGGGTGGCTTCAAGGCCAAATTTCACCCCAGAGCTCTCTGCTTCCACTAGCTTCTAGGAATTTTCTAATTGTACATCTAATTGCCTCATTATGGGGTCTAGGTGGGGTCTGACATCTTGGAAGATGCACCAACTATCAAAATTTATGGGTTCCCCAATCCATCCATGAAATTTCCATCTTATCAATACTTTTTTCCTTGTACTTAGGGTCTTCAAGCAACCTATTGTAAAAAAAAAGTCCATGGGAAAGTTGGGAGGCTGAGGCGGTCATCATGTCCTTTGACATTATTATGTAGTGTCAACTCCAGACCTCAAAGTCATCCTGCCAATCCTCCCAAAAATGTTCTAAATACATTTCATGGGGTTGAGATCCCAAGGGCATCACCTTCTCGAGTTGGCCATGTAGGTCATAATTCTTGCGGCTAAATGAAAATTTGGCTAATTTTAAACTGCTTATCTCATTGTTTACTTCATGGGCCGCAAGGAGGCAGAAGGTATATATTGTTAGAATAGTCCCTAGGGATAACTAAGAGTGGGGGGTGAATCAGTTATCAATAATTTTAATTATTTTCTCCAATTAATTACATAATATCATTAACCACATACACATTTAAGATAACACATAATAGAACACCACAATTTTGGTTATGGGGAAACAAAACTAGGTAAAAACCCGACTGGGAATTAGCACCACAAAGAATTGTACTTGAATATAATAATCCCTGTTAGAAGATCTTACAACCCTGTTAGGAGTTTATCTTTACAATGCAATAAGTATAGTGACCTGGTTAAGGGGCGGACCCTATTAGTAGTATTTTACAAATAACCTTGTTAGGGGTGAGGACTCACTGTCCAGAAGCTCAATGCTAATATGAAGAAGGCTGCAACCTTTAGTAAAATAGATATACAATATATTTGATAATGAACTATTTGAGTAGATTTTCTATCTTGATCAGTTTCAATGAATTGTATACACTCTCTACTTCTTCACATAGATCTTTAATTGATCAATGAAATGGCTTTACTGTCCCAAAAGAATCAGCATTATGTTCTGTCCTTTTTCAGTCTCTTTTCTTATCATTCACAATTGGTGATCTTCAAATGAAATAATATAAGTATATTCTCCAAAAGGTATGGTCATGTCGGCTGTAGGAATCCCTTCAATGCTTCTCTTATCGGCCAAACCAAGAACATAGCATAATTAGAACCGCACAAATCAAAATGAGTAGATGCATCACTTCACATAGTCGGCTCCACCAAAATTACCCAAATGTCATGCTTCGGATGAAACACAATTAGTGACTTTGGTTAATTTTCTTTGACTCATAAATAAACATGAATCTGAACATGCATATCCCATAGATAGATTCAACTGAAGAATCAATAAATTTACTTTTGATTTTTTGAAAATAGTCCTCTGAAACTATGGTTGGAAAATAGAGTAACCTAACTCAACTGTCACTGATCTTCTGAATCTACATGTATGTACATGATATAGTAACTATGTCTAAAACATAAAAAAAACTACACAAGGCTTCTACATATCTATACTGAAAAGTTAATACAGTTCACTGATGTATACTATATGTTGTCATCAATGACAAACATACAGTCAACTATTTGCACAAATGAAAATCTCCAACAATCTCCCCCTTTGACATTGATGGAAACATATGATTAAAAACACCATCAATCCAAAAGCGTCTTCTTTATTTTTACAATCTTCTCAATATCCTCATCAAAGGTTCCTCTTCACTGCTACAACTCCTCTGATTGTGTTTTATTTTCATGACTATATACTCCCTTAGAGTATATACTCCCCCTTTGACATCAATGGAAAAGGATGCAAAATACAAATTGTTGGCAAGTTGACTACCTGAGGCTGCATGACTCATTTTGTGTTGTCATCATGGAAACAAAGTCATACTTAGTCTCTATCTTAAAAGACAAAATGACTAAGGAAAATAGGGCAGACAAAGATACTCAGTGATCAGCACATCAGCGCATGTGTGAGAGATCGATTTAGCTTATGCGCAGTCAAATATAAGTTGTATGACATGTGTACATGCTACATCCAGACACGCATAGTATGGAACTACAGTATGACAAAGTTACAATCAGATCAGTAGACCAGTAGTCTAGGAGATAGAGCATGGAAGCTGACTAAGTTTTTTGATCAACATGTATTATTTTGTGATGTAATTGCTAAGCGCCTTTAGTTATATGTTTGTAATGATGTAATTAACATTGTAGTAAATAGGCTTGAAGTTGACTTGTTCGGAAGCATTGTATATTTTGTTTTAGGGCCAACTAGTGGTTTGTTTTGGGTCACACCTATTCAGATTTGAATATATAAGTATGAAATGTAAAATATGATAAGAGTGTTGATTATCATGTAAGAGGAAGATATAGAGCGATAGTACTATGAAGTCAGTATATGATATATCTCTTTAAGAGTAAGAGCATTCGCGCATACATGGAAATGATCAGACAATAGTGTCATCATAGTAGTTCATTCTGATATAGTGCATATCATCTTTCAGAAGGTTGTAGCCTTCATATTATTGGGTAGTGAGCCTAGGTAGTGAGCCATATGCCTTTAATAGGTTTTATAAAAGACTCCTAACAGGGTCTAACCTTTAACCAGGTCATTGTACTCATATTGTAAAGACTGCTTCTAACAGGGAAAAGGAACTCTCACAAGTTCATTATACTTAGTACAATATTTGTGGGTACTAATTCCTACTGGCATTTTCCTCTGAACAAGGTTTCCCCGTAATCATATCATGTGTTATGAGTTTTTATATTAAGCCTCATTCTATGTATGCTTGATTTATGTTTAAGTTGCTAAAAGTAATTAATTGACAAACACTGATTCACCCCCCCCTCTCAGTGTTTCTAAGAATTGGTATCAGAGCTCTGGTCCTCAGAAAATAAGTTTAACCACTTGAGGAGATCATGGACTCAGCAGAAGCAAAAAATTTGAAAAAGAATCTTGAAGCAGCTCTTGAAGATCTTGATAGATCTGAAAAATAAAATGAAGAACTTAGACTGAAAGTTGATGGCTCACAAATGCTTATCAAGAAATTAAGAAAAGATTTGAAAGATTGTTCTACAGGTGACTTAGGGAAAATGATAAAAATTCTCAATGAAGAGAATATGTCTCTGAAAGATAAAGTTGAAAATCTAGATGAACAGCTCACAGACAGCCAAATTGCTATTGAAGAAAAGATCAAAGAAAGAAAGCAACTAGATGATGAAATTTTAAAAGAAAACATGAAATTTCTGGAATTGGAAAACATAAAAAAGAAGTTGGAATCTGAATTAACAAAAGCAAAGGATAAGGTTGATAAACTTCACACAAGTTCTGATTCACTTCAATCTCAGCTCAATGCACAAAAGCAAAAAGGTGACACTACTGGTCTTGGATTCAATATAACACAAACCGAAGTCAATTAATTACAAGAAAGAGAGAAACCTCATGAAGCACCTTCAGAAGCAAGGAAAGTTGAAAATGTTGAAGAGATTAAAGCAAATCTACCAAAAAGGGAAATCAAGCAAGTTAACAGAACTTTTTATGCATGTAACAAACGTGGTCATTTGGCAAGAGATTGCAAAAAGGTAAGACCCTTCAATGGTTATTGTTTCTCTTGCAATAAATTTTGTCATAGGGCTATACATTGCAGAACTCGGTCATAGCAGAATCAAAGAAGAATGAATCAAAACAATTAGAGAAATCAACCTCAAAGGAATTTGCAGATCACTACATGTCAGATATGTAACTACAATGGACACACAACAAATCAATTGAGCATGATGAACAAAAGCATCAGACCTCCTATCATTTTTCACACATGTGGAAAGGCAGGACACATCTCAAAGTTTTGTAGATCCAAAAATTAGAAGCAAGATGGACCTAAGAAATCACTATTTGACGAGAAAGGAGAAGTTAAGTTTGTTCAAGAAAAATTTGGGTTGAAGTAAAGAATAACAATGATATTGACAAAGTAGTTGATGCATCCACAGTGGACACACCCTCTACTTCTACCTAAATAGACCTTCTTGGTCCTAGGGGGAGCTATTCTAGCTCAGGACCCCTGCGCAGTTGGTATACTCACCTCTGAGTATGTACCTATGAAATCATGGTTACAAGAACACTATATTGCTATGTGCATTCACACATTGTCTAAAACGCATCTGGATCAAATTTTTAGAATCTATGGGTAATTTGCGTATGGTTGCAAACATTAAATGTGGTAGATTGTATAAAGAAAATAAATTATTCGATCTTCTTCACACTTTCATTAGAAGAGCATACAATTTGGAAGAGCATTGGAGCACCAGAAATCAAGGCATGAAGACATAACAAATTTGGCAGTTGAGTGAATGGAAAAGAAGTTTGAAACAGAACCCTAGCAGTTGTGCTATTTTGGAATTTTGTGAAACCCTACTTAAGAAAATTCCAAGTAAGTATGGCAACTCCAGTTGTGTTTGATATAGCAGAAAGGAAAAGGTTTGTATTCAAGAAGCATCTATTCAAATCCATACTGGATGATGTGGAAGGGGATTTCTCCAAAACCCCACTAGGTGTTGTTCATGTGGAAGATATCCACGCATACATATACTATAAGAAGGAAATAGTAGGAGATGTCAAAATAGCTACTCATATAGAATCCATGATGAAACCTGACTACACATTCAAAGATGAATTCACACACTTCATTAATAACCCTATCTTCAAGTATTCTAATGCGCATGAGTCTGATGAGTCTGAATGGGTAAAGATTTTGTTGAGAAAAATACATGATGATCTTTACTGGATTGGTGAGGTCCCTGTGTGTATCACCATAGACCTAATTCATGAATTAACTGGACTTCCTAAGATGGGACCACTCTTTCCCACTAGAAAGGATGTCAAAAATAAGATTGAACAAATTTGTCTGTCCATAAGTGACAAGCAGAGAATGATAGTTGACCCTATCAAAGAAGATGATATAAAAATTCTGACAATGATACTAGGGTATAAGTTTTAGCAAGCCAACAGATTGAATAGTGTCTCTGCAGCAACAATCCTTGCAGCTATCAGAATGGTGAAGGATAACACTCAATACAACATATGTAAGATCTTGCATGGTCAATTGATTGACAACATCCAAATCATCAAACATGATAGAAGCAAGACATTCAAGTTTAGATCTCTAATCATCTACTTGTATTTCCATATAGTTGGAAAGGTTGAAAACCTTTACCTAGACAGGAGAAAACCCACAATGTCTTAGATATCACTCAAGGTCACATTAGAGAGTAGTGCAAGGGATGCCATGGATATGGATATAAAGACATTCAGGATCAAAATGCAGAACAGGTATAGATTATCTGAGAAGATAGTTGACAAATACAAGGATACCATATGTTTCATGGTAGAAATAGATTGCACATGCATGGAGGAAGTTGAACCTAGAACCAAATGGATTCATCCTCTTGGTTATGAAGTGGAAGAACATGCGCTAGAGGGATATGCACAAGTTCTATTGTCAGCGCCCAAAGATCCTAATGAGCCTAGGTGGGGCACTTACAGAGAGAAGACTAATGAAGTGGATACTGTCCTACACAATGCTGATAATAAAAGGAAAGCATCCAGAATTGCATCCAACATACTGAAAGTTCATGGAGTCACCCAAGAAGATCTTGACAAAGCCAGAGATTCCAAGATAGAAAAAGAACTTGAGAAAGCTTAACAGATCAAGAAGAAGAAGAAATAAGAGAGCACTTCTGTGCCCTCTACCAACATTGACTTACATTCATCTCCACTATCTACACCAAGCAAGAAAACTAGAGGAAGAAAACAGACACCTACAAACCACCCATCCTCAAGGAACACTCGGAGCAAAGCTAAGATTATTCAAGCTCCTCCTGAGGTAGGATTTAGACCCAGTCTTAATGTTTTGAGGAGAAATATTGTTAATGAAGGGAGATTAGATACACTATCAAAAGTCTATGACAAGTATCAAGAAATTGATAAAACTGAGATACACTCTATGATCATAGCAAATATGATCAAGTTCATGAAGACAGTTCTTGAACTCAAGACAGTAATACCAAATCACTTATGGAACTTGTTGGAGGTAATGAAAAGACATGCAATAGAGGAAGACACAAGGATAAGAGAAGAAACATTGGATACTCTTCTTCCTATATGCTCGCATGATCAGAAGGCTATATTGTTAGATCTGGTGAAGCCTCATCTCAGAACTAAGACAATGACCCTACAAATTATGAACAAGGAGTATGAATAGATAGGTAAGGATATTGAAAAGGCATTTGCACAAGTCTTTATGGATAGACACATGTATCCACCAACGGCGCCTACAACAAAAGTTAGTCCAGCTCCTCCCAAATAGGTTACAGAACCAGTAATTCAGATTGTGCCTATAACAGGTCCATAGGTCTCAGTGCCCACAGTGATAATAACTTTTGATACATATAAAGACTCAGAAGACACTATAGTAGTTGACAATGTCAAGATATCCATGACTACATCTGAAAAAGATATGGACAAAGTTGATAAGGCATTTGTAAGCACTAAAGAAATGTGCACTGATGATACCTC
>MU226670.1:562969-578163 GCA_018584345.1 Thuja plicata
AACCCTTGAAGACAAATCACAGCAGCATAAACCGTTCCAACAATACACTCGCATCGCTTATCTTCGCAACCCTAAAAAATGCTTATATCATGCGCTTCACTTTTTAGGGTTACTCCTAACGATAACCATATTAGGGTTTTTACCATTCTCCGAGAAAATAGGAAACCCAAAAAAATTTTCGGGCGATGCCCCGAACCCCACGATTGGGGAAGAGTGTACAGTACTCACATTTATCAGTTGCCACATGTCTTCACCTGTCATTGAATCTTCCTAACATAGCTCTTACGTGTCATAGGAATTCGTCATAACNNNNTTAGCCATGATCTCCTTACACACAATTCAAGATGCCGACACATCAACATTATTTGCAAGAAATACATTTTACAAAACAAATAATAAGAATAGGAATTATCCAAGGTTGAGACACCTTATTCCTAACAGTATCTTGATGTATATTTTGAATTTTTAGTGTGACACTCTCATCTGTAATCTATGATTCTTCTTGACTTGGTTCAGGGTTATTGCATGATACATCAATACAGTCAAACATTTCTTCAATAACTATTTATTTATTGATAGTTCTAGGTTCATCTTCAATCATATGTGCATATTCATAACATCTCTCTTGAATCACGAACTTCTCATAAATCTTCACATGTGCACCGTCAATGATTTTCTTCAACCTGAAATTAAAACATCTATAGGCTTTTCTCTTAGTAGAGTAACCAAGAAAAATACCTTCATTACTTCTAGCATCAAATTTACCAACACCATAATCTCTCTTGATGTAGCACTTGCTTCCAAAGATTATGAAGTATTTTACTGTAGGTACATTACCAAACCAAAGTTCATAAGGTTTTTTTTCTGCGCCTGGTCTTAGTTGAATTATGTTGATAGTATAAACAGTTGTATTGACTGCATCTCTCAAATAGGTGTGCGCAACTTTCCCTTCAATCATGATAGTGCACACTGTGTCAAGTATTATCTTATTTCTCCTTTCTACAATTCCTTTTTTTGTGGGGTTTTCGATACACTTAGTTTTCTTTTGATCCCATGTTCTTCGCAATACTCAAGAAACTTTTTAGAGGTGAATTATCCTCCTCTATCAGATCTCAGACACTTTATCTTTAATCCAGATTCATTTTCAACTTTAGCTTTGAATATTTTAAACTTCTCAAAATCTTCATATTTGTCTTTCAAGAATTCAACCAACATCATTATGGAGAAATCATCAACAAACAAAATGAAATACCTTTCACCATCGTATGATCTTGTTTAAGTAGGTCCACATAAGTGTGTATGTACTAGATCTAATTTGTTCTCTACAGAATTTTGTTTGCTTCTGAATGAGGTTCTCACATGCTTTCCCATCACACATTCCCTACATAGAGTATCAACTGGTCTTGCAATACTAGGAAGGTCTCTTACTACCTTTACATTACTTATCTTCACTATGTTGTCAAAATTGATATGACAAAGTCTTTTGTGCCATAGCCAACTGTCATCCACTTTTACAACAAAACAACTTACTTCAGAGTTAAGCAGAAAAACATTACAGTTGGTATTTGATCCTGATGCAATAATGTCTCCTTCTTTGTTGTTAATAATGCACCTTTTATTTTTTATTTCTAACTAATATCCTTTATCAGGTAACTATCCAACACTTAGTAGGTTATGATGTAAACCTTCAACATATAGAACATCATCTGTCTTGTTCTTTCCATCTAAGGTGATAGATCCTCTGCCAATGATAGGTTTGGGAGTGTTATCTCCAAATCCAACCATCCCACCTTTATACTTGTCTAGATGTACAAATTTGTCTTTGTCTCATGTCATGTGATGTGAACACCCGCTATCTATGATCCAGTCTATTCTTATGTCAACTTGAGAAACCAAAGCCAGTTCTTGTGCTTTCTTTACATCTTCAAGTTCTATTTCATCAATCATTTTTTCATTATCTTTAATTGCAATTAATCTAATTCCATCTTCTCCTGAATCATCATCAGTTACACCATCGTCAGCATGATAGCATTCCTTAGCATATTTGGATTTGTAATCTGATATGTACTTCTTGAGTCTTGTAGGACACTTAGATGCAAAGTGTCTAACTTTGTTACATGAAAAACATTTGAATGGTAGTTATCCTTCATACTTTCCTTTACCTTTCCTTTCCTTCTTAGCAATCATAGCAATGATTTCTTCTAGTTCTGTATCAACTTCTTCTTTCTCAATATTACTAGAGATGCTCAAGGATTTCTTACCATGGACTGAGGCTTTGGAAGTTGTTTCCATTTCAGGTTTTGTCTTCAATCTTGATATCTCAAATGCTGATATTTTTCTAATCAAGGTTTCTCTTTTGAATTCCTTTGAGAATTGCATGGTTTCATCCAAGATTTTTATCTTTCTTTCATAATCTATTGTCAATGTAGTCATCATTTTGTTCATTATATCTTCCTCTAAAATTTCTCCACCATTGTTCCTGATTCCTGAGACTACTTCATTAATCCTCTGATTGTAAGCTCTGATATTTTCTTCAAGTAGCATCTCTAAATTGTTGTATCTTTTCTTCCATGTCTTTCTGCGTGCATTCTTGGCTTGGATGTCTCCTTAAAAAATGTCTTCTAGGTATTTCCAAATTGAATATGATTTGTCTGCCTTCTTGATCTCAAAAAATTTACTGTCAGATAGGGCACTGATTAGGGCTTCTTATGAAATTGCATTTTGGGTGAATACTTCCTTTTGTTTATTAGTAGAATATTATTCTACAAGGTCCTTCAAGGTAGTAACATCAATTGCATGAGCATCAACCTCATAGATCTCAAAACCAATGCAATGAAGATGTGTTATCATTTTTTTCTTCCAATCAAGATAATTCTCTCCATCAAACTTAGGACACTCTTTCCTGAAGTACGCCATTTGATCTACCTTAAGATGTTAAGATTTCTTTCCAAGGCACTTGGCTCTAATACCAATTGTTAGAATAGTCCCAAGGGATAACTAAGAGGGGGGAGGTGAATTAGTTATCAGAAATTTTAATTTATTTTTCCAATTAACTACAGAATATCACTAAGCACATACACATTTAAGATAACACCAAATAGAACATCACAATTTTGGTTACAAGGAAACCAAACTAGGTAAAACCCCCAGTGGGAATTAGTACCCACAAAGAACTTTACTTGAATATAATAATCCCTATTAGAAGATCTTACAACCCTGTTAGGAGTTTATCATTACAATGCAATAAGTACAGTGACTTGTTTAAGGGCCAGACCCTATTAGGAGTCTTTTGCAAACAACCCTGTTAGGGGTGAGGAATCACTATCCAATAGCTCACTGCTAATATGATGAAGGCTGAAACCTTCAATAAAATAGATATACACCATATCTAATAATGAAATATTTGAGTAGACCTTCTATCTTGATCAGTTCCAATGAATTATATACACTCTTTGGTTCTTCACAGAGATCTTTAATTGATGAATGAAAGGGCTTTACTGTCCCAAAACAACCAGCATTCTGTTATGTCTTTTTTCAGTCACTTTTTTTATTATTCACACTTGGTGATCTTCAAATGAACTACTATAAGTATCTTCTCCAAAAGGTATGGTCATGTTAGCAAAACCAAGCACACAACATAATTAGAACTGCGCAACTCAAAATGAATAGACGGATCGCTTCACATAGTCGGCTCCACGAAAATTACCCAAATGTCATGCTTTGGATAAAAAATGATTAGCGCCTTTGGTTAATTGTCTTTCAATCATAACTAAACGTGAATCTAAACATGCATATCCTATAGATAGATGCAAATGAAGAATCAATAAATTTACTGTTGGCTTTCTGAAAATATTCCTCTGAAACTGTGGCTAGAAAATAGAGTAACATAACTCAACTATTACTGATCTTCTGAATCTGCGTGTATGTATGTGATATAGTAACTATGTTTGAAACATAAAAATAACCATGCAAGGCTTCTACATATCCATACTAAAAATTGAATACAGTTCACTGTTGTATACTATATGTTTTCATCAATGACAAACCTAAAGTCAACTATTTGCACAAAGGCAAATCTCCAACATATATATGGCATACAAATAGGAATGATATTGAAGCGATCTTCTTGGTGGCCATTATGGTATGCTCTTCTAGTATCTTCTTGCAAAATGCCAGTAATACCACTCTATCTCCACAATGCTTTGGTAACAAAAATGGGTTTCAAGTAAACATAGTAAAATGGATATATGCATTCTATGAAAATTGGATCAAATAACATCCCAACGGTCTTATCATGGTCATGTATTATGGAGATATTGGTGCAGGACACCTCCCTATTTGATGTTTTGGTGTGATTTAGGGTTTTCTTAGGTTTTTTTTGTGTGTGTTGGAATAATATCCAAGGGGTTGGATGCAATGACAACTTAACTTCATATTTGTAAGAGCCTTAGTGCTCATTAGGTGATTTAGGGTCACTTTGGGCTAATTTGGGAAAAGTTGATATTTTAGTGAAATGTGGGTTTGAGGGGTGTTTTAGGACCCTAAATATCCTATCTAAGGTCATCAAATTCAAACTCACCCATCGAGTTGACAAGGAAAGTCAAAATGCACAAAGTGCAAAAAGTTACTAGCAACTTTTGCAAGATATTGCAAAATGTAGTTAGATTGGTTGTAACTACCCCATGCTTGGTATATGATCATGGACTAGATGTTTGGGAATGGTTAATGATATTTTGGATCGCAACACTTATTTCTGACACCTCTGTATGGATGACTGTATCTACATTCTTGTAATTTACATTGTTTCTCTACTCATGTATGACTATGTATGGATTGGGAGAGGAGATTGGGCTCCATGGGAGTGTAGTGGATTCATTTAGCTTTCATATTCAGTAGTTATTTTTTTTCAAGTTCTTGCATTGTAAAGTTAAGGAATTTTGTAGGTCATTGGTCTGTTAGAGACAATACAGTGCTACCTAGTTAGAAATGGCTCTACCATAGAATCTCACTAGTGGAATTGACTGAAACCATGGGGGAAGTAGGGTTAGAGTCTGTAGATAGGTTTTTTGTTTCCTTCTTTGCAGTTGCAGTGGATCTCCTAGAGCAAGTAGAAATCCCTATGGCTGACTGGTGAATCCAGGTGAGCCAAGACAGGGAGAAGAAAGAATTTGATCAAGCACTAATAACCTTTTGGGAAAGACTTAGTGGCATTTTCAGATGCCCTAGATAGTATCCTAAAAGTATTTAAAGGTGAAAGGAGGTGAATTAGTGATTGGAGATAATTTTGATAATTTTTTATGCTGACTTGTCGAAAGGCCTAATTAATAGGATGAAATCTAGGGCCTACAAGAAACTAGGGTTATGAGTGCTTCCAGAAGTCAAGGTTTTGGATTCTGATAGTGTTGGTTGATACCTTGAAAATTTTCAAGGTCTTGTGTGGGGTCATTTGGGGAGTTTTGGATTAATATCCCTAAGAATATGAAAATAGACCTACTAGGAATTAGGCAATTAGGCCTCCTAGTGAAATATTGACCAATTGGATTGATAAAGAGTTTTGAAGTATTGAGAAGAGTACAAAATAACCTAGGATGTGTGGGAAGATCCTAAGCAAAGGTTTGGCATTGTAGGAGGATTTCTAGTGAAGAAACAAGGCATTTAGTGAACTAATTGGACTAGTTAAGCCTGGAAACTTGTAAATATTATAAAGACAAACTATACCTTGGGGGAGAAGTTGGTAGTGAGGGTCTTGGAGATCCTAATTGAAATAATATTCAACAAGGAACAACCATTGGATGGTTAGAATAGTCAAAGAAGCATCTTGGAGTGAGGAAAAGCTCTAGACTTTCAAACCCTCTGCATCAGAGTGGTATCAGAGCCATATTTTATTGAAGGTTATGTATGTCTAAAGTGGAAGAGAGTCAAGAGGTTGACAACATGCCTCCTAAGGAAATGAGTGGGGATGCCATAGTGGAATTGGTTTAGGGCCTCTTGGAGAAGGCTAGTGTGTATGAGACAAAGGGCAAATAGAAGATCACTGAATGGGGAGATGAGAGTGATGGAGATGATGAAAGTGAGATAGAAGAGTCATCAAACAAAGGAAAGGAACCTGAGATGGATAAATAACAAAAGGTATTCTTGGATTCCTTTAAGTCCCTTAGCAAGGATAGCGTGGAACACATACCATATTATTGTGGTAGCCTGAATGGAGAAGAGTTGTTGGATTGGCTTGAAGCCATTGACAACCAATTGGATTACAAAGAAATCCCAGAGGAGAAGAGGGTTAGATATGCTAAGGCTAGACTCAAGGGATCTACATTGGTGTGGTGGAACATGATGTAGGATGATAGGAAAACCAATGGAAAGAAAAAGATTGTTTCTTGGGAGAGGATGAAAATCAGATTGAGGGTACAATTCTTGCCTACTGATTATGAAATCCAAATTAACCAAAAGTTTCAAAAGTTAAGATAGAAGGAGATGAAAGTGAGTGCTTACACCGAGGAGTTTCACAAGTTGAGCCTAAGGGATAGAAGAAAAGAAGAGGAAATGGAGAATGCGGCAAGGTATCTCAATGGGTTGAAACAAGGGATACAAGATGAGATTAGCATGATGGCTCCTAAAAGTATGCATAAATGTTTCCAACTAGCCTTAAGAGCATAGGATAAGGCTACAAGGGGGAATGACTTCCATCAAAGAGGAAGAGGTGGTAATAATAATAATAGACATTTTCAGAGAGGAAGGAGTAACTATGGTAGGGGAAAAATCCCTAATAGACAAGAAGATAATCAATCTATGGATAACAGTGGGAGAAATCAGTTTAGGGGATCTTTTCAGAGAGGAGGATATAGAGGAAGAGGGCCTACTAGAGGAAGATTTCAATCGCAAGGAATATCCAATTCAGTCTTCACTGGCACGTACTATAACTACAAGAAAGTGGGTCACACAATGGGCAGGTGTCCTGAAAAGACTTCCTCATCTTCAATGGGGGATAGAAGGAATCACTCAGTACAAGAGGATGACACACGAAGTGTTACTTCTCCCATTTCCAAGGCAGGGCTAGTAATGGATGGAGAGAACTTGATGTTAAGCAGAACTTTGTTGAAAGTGCCTAGCACTATAGATCCACCTCAAAGGAAGAACTTGTTTAAGACAATTGTAAGTCTCATGGAAAGATATGCAAAGTAATAGTGGACTCTAGCTCCATTGAGAACATAGTATCCACAGAGATGGTGGACAAATTGAAACTAAGGAGGAAACCTCATACCACACCCTATAAGGTTTCATGGTTGAACAAGGGTCAACAAATAGTGGTGGATGAACAAACTTTGGTAGAGTTTGAGATTGGAGAGTATAAGGACAAGGTCCTATGTGAAATACTACCTATGGATGCATGCCATCTACTTCTAGGATGCCCATGACAGTATGATGTAAAAGTAATGCATGATGGGGAAAGGAATAGTTATGTGTCACCAAGTTGGGGAAGAAGTTTTAGATGGATCCTTTGCTAGAGCCTAATGAGGAGAAGCATGTGGGGAAAAGTGTGATGTTATTGAGTGGGAAGGATTTTATAAAGGCCATGAAGAAGGAGAGAGGAGTATATTGTGCAGTAGTGATAAAACCAAAGAAGGAGACTGAGGAGAAAGTCATTTTCCCACTAGAGATACAAGTATTGTTGGAGAAATACCATGACATAGTAGATAATGGTTTTCCAAGTGTATTACCACCTATGAGGGAGGTGATTCATCAGATTGACCTCATTCTTGGAGAAAATTTTCCAAACAAAGCAACATATAAGATGACACCAAGTTAGAATGCAGAGATAGCAAAATAGATTGAAGATTTGTTGGATAAGGGGTTGATAAGGAAGAGTTTAAGCCCATGTGTTGTGCCAATAGTACATGCAGCTAAGAAGGATGGAAAATGGAGGATGTGTATAGACTCCAGGGCTATAAAAAAGGTCACAATCAGGTATAGGTTCCCAATTCCCTAGATAGAAGATTTTATGGACAATTTGGGAGGTTCTTGTTATTTTCCTAAGGTGGATTTGAACTCAGGATATCATCAGATAAGAGTGAGGCCTAGTGATGAGTGGAAGACAAACTACAAGACCAATGAAGGGCTATATGAGTGGCTTGTAATGCCCTTTGGCCTAAGTAATTCACCTAGCACATTCATGAGGCTCATGAATGAAGTGCTAGAAGAGTTCATTGGTAAATTTGTAGTATTTTATCTTGATGATATTTTGATCTTTAGCAGGTCCAAAGAGGAGCACATGAATCATTTGAAGATGGTCTTGAGAAAGCTACATCAAGAGAAGTTGATGATAAATCAAGAAAAGTGTGAGTTTCTCAAAACTGAACTAATTTACCTTGGTTTTGTGGTCGCTAATGGATGCATGAAGATGGATCTTGGAAAATTTAAGTCAATATTGGAATGGCCTACACCTAGGTCCATAGGGGATGTTAGGAGTTTCCATGGGTTGGCCTCCTACTATAGTAAATTTATGAGAAATTTCAATCATGTGTGTGACCCTATTCTTAACACCATAAAAGGTGGAATCAAATGCAAGTTTGAGTGGACTATGGCAGCAAACCAAGGGTTTGAAATGTTAAAGAAGAGGATTTCAAAACTACCTACTCTTAGGTTCCCTAATTTCAATCAACTATTTGTGGTAGAATGTGATGCTAGCAAGTTGGATATTGGAGAAGTGCTAAGCCAAGAAGGACATCATCTGGCTTTCTTATCTGAAAAGTTGAATGAGGCTAAACAAAATTACTCCACTTATGATTTGGAATTATATGCTATGGTAAAATCCCTTAAGAAGTGGAGACACTACCTATTACATAGGGATTTTGTGGTCTACACTGATAACCATGCTCTAATTTTTCTGTATGGGCAAGAAAAAATGAATCAGAGGCACTAGAAGTGGGTAGAATCCTTGCAGGCTTATACATTTATCATAAAGCACAAGAAGACAGTTAGCAACAAGGTTGTAGATGGTCTTAGTAGAAGAGACCTCACAATATAGGAGATACAATTGAAAAGTGTAGGGATGGATGATTTGAAGGACCTCTATAAGGAGGACAAGGATTTAAGAGAAGCCTATGAAGCATGTGTTAAGTTTCAGCAGGGTTTCAAAGTGGATTTCAGTTAGTTTGTGTTGCAGGAAGGCCTATTGTTTAAAGGTCACCTTATGTGTATTCCTCAATTCTCAATGAGGGAAAACATTGCTAAGGAGAAACACCAAGGCATCTTTGGGGGCACTTTGGAGTGGATAAGAATTTGGAGAAAGTAAATATGCACTACTATTGGCCCAAGTTTCAATTAGATGTGAGGATATTTATAGAACAATGTCAGATTTGTCAGAGGAAAAAAGGACAAAGAAACAATAGTGGGTTATACCAACCCCTATCCATACCCCAAAGGCCTTGGGAGTGTCTTAGTATGGACTTTTTTTGGGGATTACCAAAGAAACCTAGGGGTCATGACAGTGTGTTTCTGTTGGTGGACCACTTTAGAAAAATGGCACACTTCATTCCATGTAAGAAAACAAATGATGCTTCTCAAATTGCAGGTCTATTCTTTAGGCACATTGTGAGGATCCATGGCTTGCCACTGAGTATTGTAAGTGACAGAGATAGTAAGTTTGTGGGTCACTTTTGGAGGACCCTATGGAATATTCTTGGAACAAAATTATCTTTCTCTTTAGCCTACCATCCACAATCACATGGCCAAACGGTGGTAGTCAACAAGTCACTTGGGAACTTGCTAAGGTGTTTGACTAGACAACATGGTTAGTCATGGGATCATATCATAGGGTAGGAAAACTTTTCCTATAATGACTCCATTAATAAGAGTACAAGGAAGAGTCCCTTTGAGATAGTGTATAGGGTCAACCCTAGAGGGATCTTGGAGTTGAGAGATATTAGTTTGAAGGACAAGAGAAGTGCACTAGGAGAGTCATTTGCAGAACAGATGAAGGAACTACATGAACAAGTTAACAAGACTTTATAGAAGCAAGTGGAGAAGTACAAGTCCAAGGATGATTAGTCAAGAAGAGATTTGTAGTTAAAATTAGGGGGTCTATTCCTTTCCTACCTCAGGAAGGAGAGGCTACCCAAAGGGAAACCAACTAAACTACTCATGAAGAAGATAGGGCCACTGAAGATTTTACATAAGTATGGAAAGAATGCATATGAAGTGGAGTTGCCTCCTGACTTGGGGATTTCACCCATTTTCAATGTTTGTGACATGTATCCCTATAAGGTATCATATCTAGACATAGGTTAGTCTACACTTGAATATTGGGAGGATGATAATTGGGTGAAATACTTGCCTACCCCAATGCCACTAAAATTGGAAAGTATCTTGAATTTTAAAGTGATAAAGAAGACAAGGAAGGGTAACTACAAGGAATACCTCATCAAGTAGTAGGGACTACATGAAGCTGAGGCCACTTGGATGATAGATCTGGATATGCTGAAACATGGGGTCACCATTGAAGACCTCCTAACTCAAGGGACTTGAGTTATTTTGTCCCAGGGAGTATGGTGCAGGGAACCTCTCTATTTGATATTTTGGTGTTATTTAGGGTTGTCTTAGGTGCTTGTGTGTGTTTTGGAATAATGTCCAAGGCTTTGGATGCAATGACAAGTTAACTACATGTTTCTAAGAGCCTTAGTGCTCATTAGGTGATTTACGGTCACTTTGGGCTAATTTGGGAAAATTTTATATTTTAGTGCAATGTGGGTTTGAGGGGTGTTTTAGGACCCTAAATATCCTATATAGGGTCATCAAAGTCAAACTCACCCATCGATTTGACAAGGAAAGTCAAAATGCACAAAGTGCAAAAAGTTGCTAGCAACTTTACATGCTGCTCGAGCAACTTTTGCAAGAAATTGCAAAATGTAGTTAGATTGGTTGTAACTACCCCATGCTCAGTATATGAGAATGGATTCTATTTTTGGGAATGGTTAATGAGGTTTTGGATTGCAACACTTATTTCTAAGACCTCTGTACGGATGACTCTATCTGCATTCTTGTAATTTGCATTGTTTCTCTACTCCTGTACGACTGTGTATAGATTGGGAGAGGAGATCAGGATCCATGGGAGTGTAGTGGATTCATTTAGCTTTCATATTCAGTATTTATTTTGGTTTCAAGTTCTTGCATTGTAAAGTTAGAGAATTTCATAGGTTAGTGGTCTGTCAGAGACAATACAATGCTACCTAGTTAGAAATGGATCTACCCTAGAATCGCACTGGTGGAATTGACTGAAACCATTGGGGAAGTAGAGTTAGAGTTTGTAGATAGGTTTTTTGTTTCCATCCTTGCACTTGCAGTGGATCTCCTAGACCAAGTAGAAATCCCTATGGCTGACTGGTGAATCTAGGTGAGCCAGGACAGGGAGAAGAAGGAATTTGATCAAGCACTCATAACCTTTTGCAAAAGACTTAGTGGCATTTTCAAATTCCCTAGATAGTCTCCTAAACAGATTTGAATGTGGAAGGAGGTGAATCAAATATTGGAGGTCATTTTGATAATATTTTATGTTGACTGGTCCAGAGGCCTTAATAGGCTGAAATCTAGGGCCTGCAAGAGACTAGGGTTATGAGTGCTTCCAAAAGTTAGGATTTTAGATTTTGACAGCGTTGGTTGATACCTTAAATATTTTCAATGTCTTGTGTGGGGTCATTTGGGGATTTTTGGAGTAATATCCCTAAAACTGTGAAAATAGACCTACTAGGTATTAGGCAATTAGGCCTCCTAGTAAAATATTGACCAATTAGATTGGTAAAGAGTTTTGAAGTATTGGGAAGAGTATAGAATGACCTAGGATGGGTCAAGAAGATTGATAGGAGTCTTGGTGGATGTGTGGGAAGATCCTAAGTAGAGGTTTGGAATTCTAGGAGGAGTTCTAGTAAAGAAACTAGGCATTTGGTGAACTAGTTGGACTAGTTAAGCTTGGAAATTTTGAAATATTCTAAAGAAAAACTATACCTTGGAGGAGAAGTTGGTAGTTAGGGTCTTGGAGATCCTAATGGAAGGAAGATTCAACAAGGAACAACCATTGGATGGTTAGAATAGAAAAAGAAGCATCTTGGAGTGAGGAAAATCTCTAGAGTATCAAACCCTCTTCATCAGACATCATGAACCCTATATCCTTGGGGAGCACCTTGATCTCGTGAAACATGAAGGCATCATTTACTCTAAATTTTTTTTGAAAAAACTCATCCCATTGAATCTGGGGTAAATGATCCCATGGGGAGGACTACCTCATCTTGGTTATGAGGACACCAACTCTATCCAGTCCCCAAAATCCTATGTATTGTTGAGCTAAGGACAATAGAATAAAAGAATTCATGTTAAATTTGTGATCCTCCCCCACCTTTTTTATATGGGCATCCACATGATTTGAGATTATAGTTGCCTAAAAAAAGTGTTTATTATTAATAGTCATACAATAGACAAAGTAGTACATCCATGGAGATAAATCCTGAGCATGGGGATTTACAAAAGCCCTGTACAATAATATGATCTTTTCTTGGATGGGCTCCTTGAAATCAAAGTGATGGATATCTATCCTCAACTTTGTGTAATCGTGATGCAAAAATTTTATCCATTCTGTGTTAAGGTGGCATCAGGCCACATCTCCAACCTATTTGAATTGAGTTATTGAGGCCATTCAGGTGAGGATGAAAGACCCCTAAAAGAATGGAATTTTCTAGACTATGTCAATGGCATCGTGATCCCAGGGGCGATGGGAACTCCAGACGTTGTCACAATAGCTCTAATGGCCACATTGTAGCTTTTGGAAAAAAGCAATATTAATTTTAGGGCTTGCACTAAGTGGGCAAGGCAAACTACTTGGATGATTCTAGAGGCTTCTATGTTTACTCCCACTAGGTTTTTAGATTATCCTAGCTGATATATGGATTGATAGAGGCCCTTAAGTTTGGCCCAAGTGTCAAAATATGTATTTGTGACCTCCAAGAGGATTGTTTTGATCTGGGAGCCTTGGACTATGCCATCTTACTTGTACTTCAGAACCAATGAGAGTTTTTCAAAATCCTTTTTCTCCTTTGATTTCCTTGTGGGTATTAGTGATGTGATTGGAAGTTCCAGACTTCCCGAAGGTGATCCTTCTTCTTCCATTTTCACAATTATAACCTGTAGGACCAGACAACCATTAGTATATGATATATAATACATTAAACTTAAGAAAAATCCAAGTCTTAGGATTTTAGGAATCACCTCCTATTGTGAATAAAAGAAACATGATGTTAGTTATCACAAAAGTGCTAGGAGGGGGTGTTTCTTTCATGAGAAAATTATAAGACAAAAAATATACATTCGAGATGGAGGATCTCTGGAGATAGTAACTTAAGAAAATACCACAAAAATGTTTCGGGGATCACCACAAAACTCAGGAATGATCATCCCAAAATAAAATAAAAAAATTACAACTAAGGTAGTTGATATGACATTCAATTAAGTGTTTGACCATCTAAAAGTGGAGACACATGTATGCCCACTAGGGAAAGCTATGGCATTTAGTTGACAGCTAGCATGACATGAAGGGTATTAATGGCCAGCTAGGAAAAATTTAAATGTCCACTGATGGGAATCTTCCCTGCCATTAATGTGAATATGATGAAGGAGAGAGAAAACTATAACCATGTGATTGAGTCCATGAGCTCAGCTCTGCAGCTAACTCAGATTCTTGTAACTTGGAAAAAATTCACACTAGATTATAATTCTTGCGGCTAAGTGAAAATTTGGCTAAGTTTAAACTGCTTAGCTCATTCTCTTCTTCTTGGGGAAGAATATTATCCCTGTCTGAATGTGCTCCTTCAAATCAGAATGAGGGATATCCATCCTCATCTTCTTGTAATTGTGATGCCAAATTTTATCCATTCTCTGTTAAGGTGGCATCGGGCCGCATCACCAACCTCTTTGAATTGAGTTATTAAGGCCATCTAGGTGAGGATGAAAGACCCATGGAAGAATGAAATTTTCTAGACAATGGAAATGACATCATGATCCAAGGAGGCGATGTGCACTCCAAATGATGTCAAAATAGCTCTAATGGCCACATTGTAGCTTTTGGAAAAGAGAAATATTAATTCTAGGGCTTGTATTGAGTGGGGAGATCGAACTACTTGGATGATTCTAGAGGTCACTATGTTTACTCACATTGGGTTGTTAGATTATCATAGCTAATATATGGCCTAAAATTTTTTCTTAAGTTTGGCCCAGGTGTTGAAATATGTATTTGTGACCTCCGAGAGGATTGTTTTGATATGGGAGTCTTGGACTATGGCATCTTTCTTGTACTTTAGAACCAATGAAATCTTCTCAAAATCCTTTTTCACCTTTGATTTATCGGTGGGTATTACTGATGTGATTGAAACTTCCAGACTTCCCTGAGGTGATCCTTCTTCTACCATTTTCACAATTATAACCTAGAGGACTAGACAACTGTTAGTATATGATATATATTACATTAAACTTAAGAAAAGTCCTTGTCTCAAGATTTCAAGAATCACCTCTCCTATTGTGAAGAAAAGAAACATGATGTTATTTATCACATTAATTCCAGGAGGAGGTGTTTCTTTCATGAAAAAACTACAAGACACAAAATATACATTCAAGATAGTGGATCTCTGGAGATAGTAACTTAAGCAACTACCATAAAGTATGTGTCGGGGATCACCACAACACTCGGGGATGATAGTCCCCAAATAAAATAAAATAAAGTAGAAGTGGGGTAGTTGATGTCACGTTCAATTAAGTATCTAACCATATCAAAGTGGAGACGCATGTATGCCTATTAGGGAAAATCTATGGCACTTAATTAATAGCTAGCATGGCACGAAGGGTATTAATGACTAGCTAGGAAAAAATTAAATGTCCACTCGTGGGAATCTTTCCTGCCATTAAGGTGAATGGGAGAGAGAAAAATATAAATGAGTCATTAAGTCCATGAGCTTGGCTCTACAACTAACTCAGATTTTGTAACTTGGAAACCTTTTTCACTAGATCATAATTCTTGCGGCTAGCTAAGTTTAAACTGCTTAGCTCATTCTCTTCTTTCATGGCTTCAATGAAGGAGCATGTATATATATCACATATATCTAGGAAATATATTGAAGCAAACTTCTTGGTGGTCATTATGGTATGCACATCAAGTATCT
>MU226670.1:578347-618439 GCA_018584345.1 Thuja plicata
AACCCTATATCCTTAGGGAGCACTTTGATCCCGTGAAATGTGAAGGTGTCATTTACTGTAAAAAAATATGAAAACACTCATCGCATTGAATCTAGGGAAAATGATCACATGGGGAGGACTACCTCCTCTTGGTTATGAGGTAACCAATTGTATTCAGTCTCCTAATTCCTTTGTGTTGTTGAGCTAAGGACAATAGAACAAAATAATTCATTTAAAATTTGTGATCCTCCCCCACCTTTCTTATATGGGTGTCCACATGATTTGAGATGATAGTTGTTTAGTAAAAAAATGTCTTATTAGTAGTCATACAATAAAGGAAGTAGTACATCCATGGATATAACTCCCAAGTGTGGGGCTTTGTAAAAAACCTACACAAGAATTTGATCCCTCCCTGGATGGGCTTCTTGAAATCAAAGTGACAGATAGCCATCCTTGTCTTCTTGTAATCGCAACACAGACTTTTTAGACATTATGTGTTAAGGTGGCGGCAGGCCACATCTCTAACCTCTTTGAATTAGGTTATTGTGTCCATCTAGGTGAGGATGAAAGACCACTGGAAGAATGGAATTTACTAGACTATGAAAATGGAATCGTAATCCAAGGAGGCAATGGGAACTCTAAAACAATGTCACAATAGCTCTAATGGCCGTATTGTAGCTTTTGGAAAAGAGAAATATTAATTCTAGGGCTTGTACTGAGTGGGGAGAGAGAACTCATTGGATGATTCTAGAGGCTGCTATGTTTACTCACATTGTGTTTTTAGATTATTGTATCTGATATATGACCTTACATAGGCTCTTAAGTTCATCCCAGGTGTTGAAATATGTATTTTTGACCTCCTAGATGATTGTTTTGATCTAGGAGCCTTGGACTATGCCATCATTCTTATAATTTAGAATCAATGAGAGTTTCTTGAAAGCCTTTTTCACCTTTTATTTCTTGGTGGGTATTACTAATGTGCTTGGAAGTTCCATACTTCTTGGAGGCAATCATTCTTCTTCCATTTTCACATTTATAAACTATATGATCAGATTACCATTAGTATATGATATATAATACATTAAGCTTAAGAAAACTCTAGGTCTCAGGATTTCAAGAATCACCTATCTTATTGTGAAGAAAACAAACATGACGTTAGTTATCACAATAATGACAAGAGGGGGTGTTTATTTCAAGATAAAACTATAAGGCACAAAATATACGTTCGGGACAGGGGATCTCTGGAGATAGTAACTTAAGAAACTACCACAAAATATGTGTCGGGGATTGCCACAACACTCGGGGATGATAGTCCTAAAATAAAATAAAATAAAAAGTACAAGTGAGGTATTTGATGTGACGTTCAATTAAGTGTTTGACCATCTGAAAGTGGAGACACGTGTATTCCCACTAGGGAAAACCTATGGTAGTTAATTAACAACTAGCATGGCACATAGAGTATTAATAGCCAGCTGCAAAAAAATTAAATGTTCACTCCTGGGAATCTATCATGCAATTAGGGTAAATATTATGAAGGAGAGATAAAACTATAACTGACACATTGAGTCCATGATCTCAGCTCTACAACTAACTCAAATTTTGTAACTTGGCAAAATTTTGCACTCAACATCATGACTTGGACTACCTCAAATCAACACAGAGTCGGTAAACTTATTATTGCAATGCGTGGTTGATAAACCTCACAATGAATTTTAGACTCGACAAACTCACACTATTTATAAAGACCAGCTAACTGTACCAGATACCTAAATGGCATAGAGTTTACCTAGAACATGCATGAAACACCTACATATTCACAAAATACACCACTTGTACAGAGTATACATGGAGCTATGTTCTACTCAAACGTTAATCTATAGGTTGTTTACACTAATCACAAGAGAAATAGAATTTACAAGGCATTGACACGAACTCACACAACACTTACACTATTTCACACTAGTTTACAAGCTACTAACATAATCCGCAAGGTATTTACAGAATTCACAAAGCATTCACAAAATTTTATAAATCATTTACAATGACCTAAAATAATTTAAACTAATTTACATAGGACCCATTCATAGACATAGATCTGTCATGGTAGGAGGACACTAGAACCACAAAATGAAGGAAAGAAAGCCAAAAGAAGGCACTATTTATAGCACGAGCTCTGGGCTACATGAAAAAGAAAAGCAGAAAAAAAAAAGAAGAAACAAACAAAAAATGGATAGAAAATGAACCAAAAGGATATGAGAGGGACCTACCAAAAATATAGAATGTTGAAGAGGATGGTACTAAAACATCATTTTACTAGCTTATTTGATGAGCCAAGGTTACTAGTCAAACATGGTTACAAGCACTAGCACAATTTCACAATTGAGAAATCAAGATCGAATATAGTTAGTAATTCACCATAGTCGCTCAAGAGATAACTTTGTTTGTAGTAAATGTGAAAGTGAAATGGTGAAAGGCTTTTATAATTCCCAAGAGAGCATATTAATTTCTTATTGGAGTTCCAAGGATTGGTAGATCACAAAGTTAGGACCTCGAGACACACAGTGTTGACTTCTTCGAGCAAGGATAGAAGTAGACACTGAAATCCCCAAAGTTTGGAATTTGTTGGCCACAAAATAGGAAGACACTCTGGGATCTAGATCCCAGAGAAACAAAATATAGAAAAATATTAAATGCAAAAGAAAAAAAAAGGGGACCCAAATTTTTTTCCAGACAAAATGTAGGAAGGGATTTGCAGGGCATAATAGTATTTAAAGTTCTCAAAGGAAAACTCTTCGGACATGTAGTCTCTAAAGAAGGAATTTTCATTGAGCCTGCACAGATAAAAGTTATATTATAACTCATGCTCCCTTCCAACATGAAGGGAATTAATATTTCTTGAGAAAGGTTAATTTTATTAGAAGATTTATTTCCAACTTTATTTGAATGGTATGACACATCATCATGCTGCTAAAAAGGGAACAATTTTTTAGATGTGCCTAAGAGGGTAAGGTCACCTTCGAGAAAATAAAATGAACTATAGCTACTTCCCTGGTATTGCACTAGTACATTTGAGGCCACATTTTAACAACTATCTATTCAATATTCAACGCCTATCTATCGGTTATCTGACATACACCATCGTTGGAGTTATTTCATCACAAATTGCTATAGAGATGGTAACCATCACTATTGTGACCTCCCTAATCATCAAAAATCAGCATAGAAAAAACAATATATATGAAACTTTCTGATGCTAGACCTGTCCGAATTTAATCCTTCTAATGTTTATCCAGTGACATTTCTAACGATGGTTCGGTCGTTACTATAGCATCTATGTTAGACAGTGGCATCAAAAATGGAGATTTCATGACGGTTGTCAAGAGACATTTCTGATGGCATGTCCATCATTAGAATAGCATCACTATCAAACATGGGCATCATAAATTTAGATATACTAATGGTGGTCTGGAGATAGTTCTGACGGCATCACCGTCGTTAGTATAGCATCTCCATCAAAATAGTTATCAGATGCATCAAAATAATGACATGGAGGTGTGCTAAAGATAACAAAGATCAAGACACCATTGTAGTTTGTCTCTATCTTTGGTCCATATTATTGACAAAATGTTTTACCTTTCATTAGCTCTTCAAATACAGGATTTGAAAGAATTTAATAGAATATTTTTATGATAACATATATAATTTAAGTTGACGTTACACAAATTTATCTAATTCATACACTTTTTGACTACGAGGATAGCGATAATGAAGCATCTCCCATAGCCTGCATTACTCAGGACACGGGTGGGATGCTTATTTATCACTATCTCCACAGTCGACAAGTGTGGGAAATAGATAAATTTGTGTAGCGTCAAACTAAAATAATGTACATTATAGATTAAAATATTATTTATTAAATTCTTTCAGATGACCACATTGGATGATCTAAAGAGAGGTAAAATGTTTCCTTAATCGTATGGACCAAAGATGCAGACCAACTATTATCATCTCTTGAGCTCTTCTTTCTTTATTCCTAGCTACTGGGTAAGGACTAGAAGACTTATACATGTCGATCATTGAGAATAATCACTTAAATATATGAAATATTGAGCTTCTCTTTTTTTTAAGAATAGTTTAACATTATCTACTTAACAAGACCAACCATGTGAAGGTGGAAGCTCATCTGGCCCCTTTTAGGAGCATATTATGACCCCTTAAAACACTTTAAGACCTCTAATATGTATTCTTAGGGGTTGTAAAGGGTTATAAGGATGTTGGAATAGTCCCAAGGATAAATGAGAGGGGGGGGGGGGGGAATNTATTCTTAGGGGTTGTAAAGGGTTATAAGGATGTTGGAATAGTCCCAAGGATAAATGAGAGGGGGGGGGGGGTGAATCATTTATCAGTCAATTCAATTCTTTTCTCTTTCTTAAATGTACTTTGATATAAAGTAAATGCACATTCAGATAACACAATAGAGTACTCAACAATTTTGATTACAGGGAAACCAAATAGATAAAAACCCCAGTGGGAATCAGGACCCACAATAAAATGTGCTATTTTATAATGATCCATGTTAGAAGATGTTATAGCCCTGTTAGGAGTTGATCTTTACAATGTAAGAAGTACAGAGACCTGGTTAAAGGTCAGACCCTATTAGGAGTCTTTTACAGATAACCCTATTAAGGGTGAGGACTCACTATCCAATTGCTCACTGCTAAGATGTTGAAGGCTACAACCTTCAGAACAACATATATACACTATATTTGGTAAATGAATTGTTTGAGTAGACCTCTTGTCTTGATCATTTCCAATGAATTACAATCAACTTCTATTTCTTCACATAGATCTTCAACTTATTCTTTCTGACTTTCTTCTCTTCTTTGTCTTTTCTTTTTCACTTCATTTTTCACACTTAGCGAACATAACATAACTGCTATTTTTATATTCACCAAGGATAAGGTCAGGATGGTATCTGGAAACACTTCATCAAATTTCTTGTCAGCTCAACTAAGCACGCAATCAAAGTTAGGACCACGCTACTCAAACTGAATAGATGTGATGCTTCACAAGGTTGGCTTCACCAAATTAACTCTAACATCAATATTCTATTGAAACATGTTTAGCACCTTTGGATAATTATCTTTAACTCATAACTAAACATTAGTAAAAACACACATATCCAAAGATAGGTGCAACTCAAGTGACACTATATTAAAATTTACTCTTAACAAATAAACTCCAGAAACTGTAACTATCATAACTGATTAATCATAACTCAACTGTAACTAGATATCTGACTCAATGTGAATGCACATAGCATCTAGAACATGTATACACCATGGAAATAAACACACATAGTACCAAAATATCTGTATTGATAATTGCATATAGGATACTTGCTATATATTATATGTTGTCATCAATGACAAACATACAATCAATTAATTTCACAGAGGAAAATATCCAACAATCTCCCCATTTGACATTGATGGAAACATATGATATCATCAATTCAAAGTGTCTTCCTTCTTTTTACAACCTTCTTAATATCCTCATCAAAGGTTCCTCTTTACTGTTGCGTCTCTATATACTCCCCCAGAGTATATGCTCCCCTTTACTAATACTCCTTTGACATCAATGACAAAGGGTGTTAAACACCATTAAGCATAGGTACTACTATAGAAGTAGAGTAGTCAACCATTCATCAGTCACCAAGGACTGATGTTCTAGCTGTAAGTTGTAATCAGACTCGGGAAAGGTAATTACTCCCAACTTCTCCTTGAGATACTCAAAAGTATCTTTTGATAGAGGCTTTGCTAAAATATCTGCTAGTTGTTCTTTAGTGCTCACATAATCTAACTTTTCTTCTTTGTCTGCAACTTTTTTCTCTTAGGAACTGGTATTTGATCTTAGTGTGTTTTGTCTTTGCATGCATCATAGGGTTCTTTGACATATTGATAGTACTAGTGTTGTCATAGTGAATAATAATAGGATAATCAATCTGAATAACAAAGTATTTAATCATCTATTTGATCCAAACCATTGTTGAACAATTCAATGCTACTGCAACATACTCATCTTTTGTTGTTGACTGAGATATACAATTATGCTTTTTACTTGTCCAAGTGACCAATCTGTCTCTAAGAAATATTGCTCCTCTAGATGTACTCTTTCTATTATCAACACAACCTACCCAATATGCATCTATGTACACATGAAGTATATTCTTTGAGTTAGGATACCATAAACCATAGTCAATAGCTTCTTTTAAGTATCTGAATATTCTTCTTGTTGTCATTAGATGATTTTGCTTGGGTTTAGCTGCAAATCTTCCAAAAATGCCAACTGCATTAAAAATATCAGGTCTAGATTGAGTAAGATATATAAGTTTTCCAATCATAGACTTGTATAGGGTCTTGTCAATTGTTGTGGAATCATCATCTTTAGAAATCTTTCTTCCTGTTATCATGGGGTGCTTACTGGTTTGCAATCTTCTATCTTGAAAGTCTTCAATATCTACTTCACATACTTAGACTTATTTATGAATATGCCTTTGTCTATTTGTTTTACATTCAATCCAAGAAAGTATTTGATAGGTCAAATCATGCTCATTTCAAATTCACTTTTCATTTCTTTGGTGAATTTTGCACTGAGTTTGTCATTACCTCCAAAGATAATGTCATCAACAAAAATAGCAATGAGTAGTAGTCCTTCATTTGTCTCTCTTATGAATAAATTATAGTCTGCTGCTCCTTTTCTGAATCCTATCTTTTTAAAGTAACCATCAAGTCTCTCATACCACACTCTTGGGGCTTGTTTAAGTCCATAAATTGTTTTCTTTAATCTACATACCATGTCTTCTTTAATTGAAAGTTTGAATCCTTTAGGCTTCTCTATGTAGACTTCTTCCTTCAAGTCGACATTCAAAAAAGTTGACTTGATATCCATTTGGTATACCTTAAATTTATTGAATGTTGAATAGGCTAAAAACAACTTGATAGCTTCAAGTCTTCTCATAGGGGAAAATGTATCAATGTATTTTATTCCTTATCTCTATGCATATCCTTTACATACTAATCTTCCTTTGTTCCTTACCACTATACCTTCTTCATTCATTTTGTTCCAATCATGTTCTTGTCATGAGGTCTAGGGACCAGTTCTAATGTTTCATTATTGATTATTTTATCTAATTCTTCTTGCACGACATGTTTCCAATCTGAATCTTTGCATGCATCTTCAACACTTTAGGGTTCAATCTGTGAAAGTAAGCATACCTCTTCATCAGCGGTGGAACCTTTTTCTCTAGATCTTGTCAAGAATTTTTCTCTCTAACCTCTAATGATATCTTCCTTAGAGTGGTATTTGGATGTGATCTTGAATTCTTAGGAGTGATAATTTCATCTTTAATCTATGATCCTTCTTCACTTGGTTCAGGATTGTTACATAAAACATCAATACTGTCAAACATTTCTTCAATAAATGTGTCCTTATTGATGGGTCTATGCTCATCTTCAATCATGGGAGCATATTCATAATATCTTTCATGAATCAAAAAATTCTCATCAATATTTACATGAGTACTTTCAATCATCTTCTTTTATCTTAGATTAAACCATCTATAGGCTTTTCTTTTAGTAGAGTAACCAAGAAAAAAACCTTCATCACTTGTAGCATCAAACTTGCCAATGCTATCATCTCTCTTGATGTAGCACTTGCTTCCAAATATTTTGAAGTATTTTACAGTAGGTATATTACCAAACCAACATTCATAAGGTGTCTTGTCTACACCTGGCCTCAATTGTATTCTATTGATAGTGTAAACTGCTATATTGACTTCATCTCTCAAGTAGGTATGGGCAACCTTTTCTTCAATCATGATAGTGTACGTTGTGTCAAGTATTATCATATTCCTCCTTTCTCCTATCCCATTCTGTTGAGGGGTTCTAGGTGCACTTAACTCTCTTTTGATTCCATGTTCCTGACAGTAGTTATAGAACTGGTCAGAGGTGAATTCTCCTCCTCTATCAGATCTTAGACATTTTAATATCTTTAATCTACATTCATTATCAACCTTAGCTTTGAATACTTTTAACTTCTCAAAAGCTTCAGATTTTTCTTTTAAGAACACAACCCACATCATCCTTGAGAAATCATCAACAAACAAAATAAAATACCTTTCTTCATAGTATGTTCTTGTTTGAGTAGGTCCACATAGGTTTGTATTTATTAGATCTAATTTGTTTTATGCAGAGTCTTCTTTCCCCTTGAATGAGGTCCTTAGATGCTTCTCCATCACACATTCCCTGCACATGGTGTCAACTAGTCCTGCAATGCTAGGAAGGTCTCTTACTTCCTTTACATTACATATCTTGACTATTTTGTCAAAATTGATATGATAAAGTCTCTTGTGCCATAGCCAATTGTCATCTACTTTTGCAACAAAACAACTTACTTCTAAGTTGAGCTGAAAAACATTACCTTTGGTCTTTGAGCCTGAAGCAATCATGTCTCCTTCTTTTTTGTTGATAATGCACTGGTTGTTTTTTATTCCAACTGATATCCTTTATCAAAAAACTCTCCAACACTTAGTAAGTTATGATGCAAACTAGCAACATAGAGAACATCATCTATCTTGTTCTATCCATCTAAGGTTATAGAACCTCTGCTTATGATAGGTTTGGGAGTGTTATCTCCAATTTTAACCATACCACCTTTGTACTTGTCCAAATGCACAAATCTATCTTTGTCTCCTATCATGTGGTGTGAACATCTGCTATAAATGATCTAGTCAATTCTGATGTCAACTTTTGATACTAATGCTAACTCCTGTTCTTTTACTTCATCTTCTTTGTCCATTTCTTCAAGCATATTCTCAATGTATTTAATTGAAATGAATCCAATTTCATCTTCTCCTAAGTCATCATCACTTACACCATCCTCAGCATGATAACATTCTTTAGTGTACTTAGGTTTGTAATCTGATCTAAACTTCTTGACTCTTGTAGGGCACTTGGATGCAAAGTGACCAACTTTGTTGCATGAAAAACATTTGAATGGTAGTTGTCCTTCATATTTTCCTTTACCTTTCCTTTCTTTCTTGGCAATCATAGCAATGATTTCTTCTAGTTTTGTATCCACTTCTTCATTATTACTAGATCTACTAATAGATTTCTTGTTGTGGACTGTGGCTTTGAAGGTTGTCTTACTTTTAGGTTTTGTCTTCAATCTAGATATCTCAAATGTAGATATTTTGCTGATCAAAGTCTCCCTCTTGAAGTCTTTTGAAAATTTCATAGTCTCATCTAAGATATTGATCTTTCTCTCATAATCTTCTGTCAATGTGGTCATTAATTTGACCATTATATCTTCTTCTGATATTTCTCCACCATTGTTTCTTATACCTGATACTGCTTCATTAATCCTCTGATTGTAAGCTCTAATGTTTTCTTCAGGTAACATCTCTAAATTGTTGTATCTTTTCTTCCATGTCTTTCTACGTGCATTATTTTCTTGGATGTGTCCTTCAAACATATCTTCTAATGATTTCCAAATAGAGTATGCTTTATCTATCTTCTTGATCTCATAAAATTCACTGTTGGATAGGGCACTGATTAGGGCTTCTTTGGCAGTTGCATTATTAGTGAACACTTCCTTTTGTTTCATAGTAGAGTCTTCTGCTGCAAGATCTTTCAAGGTGGGAACTTCAATTTCTTGAGTGGTAATCTCATAGATCTCAAATCTAATGCACTGAAGATGCGTTATCATTTTTTCTTCCAGTCAAGATAGTTTTCTCCATCAAACTTAGGACTCTCTTTCCTGAAGTATGCCATCTGATCTACCTTAAGCTGTTAGGATTTCTCTCCAAGGCACTTGCCTCTGATACCAATTGTTGGAATATTCCTAAGGATAACTGAGAGGTGGGGGGGTGAATTAGTTATCAGTCAATTAAATTCTTTTCTCTTTCTTAAATGTAATTTGATATAAAGTAAATGCACATTCAGATAACACAATAGAGTACTCAACAATTTTGATTATGAGGAAACAAAATAGGTAAAAAATCTAGTGGGGATTGGCACCCACAAATAAATGCACTAGTTTATAATGATCCCTGATAGAAGATCTTACAACCCTGTTAGGATTTGATCTTTACAATGCAAGAAGTACAGAGACCTGGTTAAAGGTCGGACCCTATTAGGAGTCATTTATGGATAACCCTGTTAAGGGTGAGGACTCACTGTCCAGTAGCTCACTGCTAAGATGGTGAAGGCTACAGCCTTCAGAACAATAGACATGCACTATATCTAGTAAATGAACTATTTGAGTAGACCTGTTGTGTTGATCAGTTTCAATGAATTGCAATCAACTTTTGTTTCTTCACATAGATCTTCAACTTATTCTTTCTAACTTTTTGCTCTTCTCTGTCTTTTCTTTTTCACTTCATTTTTCATGCTTAGTGAACATAATAGAACTGATTTATGTATCTTCACCAAGGATAAGTTCACAATGGCATCTAGAAACACTTCATTAACTTTCTTGTCGGCTCAACCAAGCACACAATCAAAGTTAGGACCGCACAACTCAAACTAAATAGACGCGATGCTTCACAAGGTCCACTTCACCAAATTAAATCTAACATCAATATTCTCTTGAAACATGTTTAGCGCCTTTGGATAATTATCTTTAAATCATAACTAAAAATTAATACAAATATGCATATCTCGAAGATAGGCACAACTCAAGTGACACTGTATTTATGTCGGCTCTTAACAGATAAACTCCAAAAACTGTAACAAGCATAATTGATTAATCATAACTCAACTGTAACTGTATATCTGACTTGGCGTGAATGCACATAGCATCTAGAACATGTATACACCATGTAAATAAACATGCATAGTACCAAAACATCTGTAGTGATAATTGCATATAGGATACCTATTGTATATTATATGTTGTCATCAATGACAAACATACAATCAATTATTTGCATAGAGGCAAATCTCTGACAAAGGAGTCATAAGGGTTCATGGGATACAACAGTAGAGAAAAATAAATGTAGGAATCATGGTCACAATTCTTTGAATACACAACATAATTGAGTGGTATACCCAGATGATGAAACACAACCACTACTCCTCTAGTTCTAAGTTGACAGTGTAGGGTCTAAAAACCATAGATAAGGATGGTTTTTGGATCCTATAGAGTCAAATTCAAACTAGAATAGTGGTTGCATTGCATCATCTAGGCATACCACTCAATTATGTTGTATGTCCAAAGAATTATCACCATGATGTGTGTATTTATGTTTCTCAACTGTTATGAGATTAAACATCTTCTATGGAACATGTCGTGTCTATGTGGAATTGCTTAGGATCATCACCAAGCAAAAGGGTACTAAAGACTTAGCAGCCTCAAGGCCTTTTTCTTGAATGCATTATACCTCTGATGTACCTCATGAAGCCATTTTGCATCAGGATTACAGGGAAATGTAAACCACGATTCATATAGAGAAAGGTGTTGCTCCTGGAAAATGGTTGATGGTGATTGGTGAAGAAGATTTGGAAATGATGATTGATCCAATTCAAATTGGTGCAAAATTTTCAAATATTCTTCATCATCATCATCAAATGAACATTTTCAAATCTTCTTCTTCATAATCATCCTCAAATGAATATTTTCAAATCTTCTTTATCATAATCATCATCTATTGAACTTAGAGCCCTACATTTTTGCTTGGTATTGACGAAGAAATGGTTCCCTTAAAGATACAAAAGGTCCTAGGTACTTATTCATCACTGGAATGTTACGTATCTTTAAGGAAAACCAATTCTTCATGAGAAAAAAAGACAGATGATCAAATTCATTTTTATTTTAATTGCGCAAAAGTAGTGCCCTAAAGGGTGTAGCTCTGCACGCGAAAGCCAAACCCATTCCTTGGAAGCCGACTGTCATGAATCCATGAAAAGTGGTACATACAACACATACCAAGAATTCATAGGTATGTCCTTTTATATGAGGAAAACATCTTCTTCCTATCATGAAATGGAATCTTTGCATAGTTTTTTATCGACTGTGATTTCACCGTGACCTTAATGCTTGAACCCACATATATTTTTTTACAAATTTGTTTCTTTTGTTACAATGTGCATCATCATATAGAAATAAGAAAGGGTTTCTTCTATGCATACTTTATCTCTATCTGTGAACCATAGCCTTTGTATTTTTTACAGATATGTATCATTTTTGGGCTTTGAGGCTATGGTTTGGTATAAGAAACCCTCAGTGAATGATTTTGGAATGTCACATGCTGTGACTAATGCGCGGATTGGTAAAAAATTCAACCTATTTTTTATTATAGATATTTTTTATATTTTACATGATTCATGGATTTAATTTCACTATCTTGGCATACTTGGGGTTTTAATGCTTCTAAAATTATCATGGTTTTAATTATTCTAAACTTACCATGGTTCTTCATGCCTTATTATCAATTTCATTTATGTTGGTCACTATCCAATGTTTTTTTGACAATGGCGAGGACAATGATGTGTAAACAATACAATGGTAAAGAAAGACAATGAGAAACACTATTAAGATGAGGAAGGTACTCATGTTTAGTTATAGTCATGTATTTCCAAATGATGTCATGGAAAATAATACAAATACAGTGCTTTCAAAAGAGGAAAGAGAAGTGAATTTATCATATGAAATGATGGAAACGGTCAGCAAGACTGAAGTATATCTCAATTTTAAATAGGTTGGTCCATCATTTACATGAATACTAAGTGCAATTCTATGCTAATTATACGAAGTATGAGAAAAATAGGAAAGATCTTCCAGTCATATTTAAAGCCAAAGATCATGAATTATATCTGAAATGTGGGCAACAATCAAGAGTGTATTTCATGAGAGTAACATTCAATGACACCCCATAGAGAGCATGGTTATGATAGTGTTTCTAAAAGACATCAAAGTGACAGTCCAAAGGTACTAGGTAAAAAATTATTTGTTAAAAGAAGAGGTAGTTTAGAAGCCAAGAGGTTTTCCTGAGATAATGTGTGTGATGAACTCAAAATAGTTAAAGGAAAACATGGAGTTCATCATGCATTTTTTTCAACAAAATATATAGTTTGTTCAATGTGTATGTTTAGGTATAATTATTCATTATTAAATATCTTAAGTTGATATCATAAGCATTGCAACATGTGGGATAGAATGGGCTCCAACAAGGTTTGATCCTATTATTTTTTATTAGAACATTGTTGATCATGACAAGGTGTACAATCCCTGCATGAAACATTTCAGTATAGTTCTATTAAGGAGACATATCATCCATAATAGTGAATCATCATGATTCACTATTAAAAAATGTATTCATCAATGGGACTATGATGACATGGGTGATGTGGTCACATATCATGGTTAAAAAGGTTCTCAAATGATAAACACTATCATACTAATGAAAAAAAAAGGACAATCACAGTGAAATGAGATGAAGGGCAATGCTAAGCATGTTGTCAAATGACAGAGATGTTGTCAAATTACAGAGATGGAGTAGTCAATACCAAGGTTGTTCTTATAGAAAAATACAGTCAATACAATAAGGGAAAACATCTCAATGCATAGAATATAAATCACATTTTTTCAAAGCTAAGAAACCTCTCGAAAGGCATCAAAATCAAAGCACATTTGTAGGTCATATCATTGTAAAGACAAATAAATTATTCAGATGATGTTATAACGGTGTTCCAACATGAAATGAAAGACTAATTAAACATATCTAAATGGCAATCCAAGAACAATCAATATGCCATGATCCAATATGCATAACAGTCACCATGGTGTTTGAGCATTTCACCATGTTTTGTCATGAAAACATGGAGGTCATTAGGATTTAAAGAAGCAATGAGGTTCAAGTAGTGTTAATCTCAATGATGCAACTAGGAGCAATCATAACATTATGAAGAGAGAAGACCGCTGCATTGATATGGATAGTATAAAATCAGAAAAATGGTCATTGTCAATACAAAGAGGGTCATCAAAAATTGTAAAAGTTAGTGAGTTTTGCAACTACAATGCCCACATTTACGATACTAAATTGGACATTACATAGCATACTTATCATACACCAAACTTAAATATATTTTTATAGATGTTTTTTTTTTTTATTAACATTGCATTTTAACTAAACAAACATTTTAAGTTCCTACTTCTTATAATGTTTATCTATAATACAAGAAGGAAATGGAATAACTTTAAACAATAGCTTGCCTTAATATTCAAATAACAATAATATCATTTTTTCACATACCTGAGCTTCTATTCATCATTTCTATATTGTATTTATCTTTCCCCATCAATTATTACACCTACATAGATCTCTACACAACTCAATGCACAACATAAGATACCTTAAAATTGAGATTCATGAGGATAAAGATTATCCATATTAATAACTTAGCTTGATAATTTAGAATATAGATCCAAATAGAATATAAAAGAGGGGAAAACTATATACAAAATTAGGAAGAAGTGGAAATTTCATGGGTAACTCAAAAGTACAAGACCTAAGGGCCTGACCTACTACCTCGAGGGCTCATCAGTGATGGCCTTGCCTACGTAAATTGCATAGATATTGTATTTAAACATCAAGAGGAAGAGATTATCAAAACAATCAAGAAGGAAACTCTCACAATAATGGATGGAGAGGGAGAGACTATCAAAACAATAAATTCAAAAATAAAGATTTCTCTAAGGTATAATGCTATATATGTGACAAGTTTGGTCACAAAGTAGCAAATTGTCCTAATCAGAACAATGTTCAAGAATCTATTGCAAAAGTAAAAGAAACAAAATCTTAACACATCATATAGTATATGAATGTTCAATAGCACATAATATAAGATGTTTTTACAAAAGAAACAGTCATTATCAAATAAGATGCATAGATGACAATCATTTCTTTTTTTCTTTACATTTCTCAATTTAAAGAAATCTTGAAGAGGAACATCGGTGTCATCATGATTATCTCCCCTCTCATCAGAGCTGAATGCACGCTTAGTTTTCTATTATTGCAAAGGGGGGTCCTCTGTAATAACAAATAAAAGGGTTAAATTAAAAATATAAATTATAATTTGACACAATTATTTAAGTACTTTAAAGAACATAACTATGGCGCTCTTTACCTGATCTAGTCACATCATCAACTTCCTATTGATTTTGTCTAGCCTCAACCTCAACGTACTCATGAACACTGACCTCTACATCATCTGCAACTATAATAAAAAATGTTACATTAATCCAAACACCTATTGTAATTAAATTTGTATTACTACACCAAACAATTTAAGATGTTTACTTGTATTAATAATTATATATAAAATTTTGAATATCAAATGTATGCCCTCATCAATGTGATGCACACCCGAACTAGCTTCATCATACATTGGTGGTGTACCAGAATTGGTAGGCTGCATTCTAATTTCATACACATTTTTATCATTGTTTTCTTACTTAAAATAAAACTCACTTTATATTGTAACTTAACATCAAATAAACTAATTGGTAAATTATTCAATCTGAAAAATTCATCATTCAACTTTCTTACCATGATAGATCCATTAATAGAACCTTGTGCATTCATTTATCATATTCATTCAACCATGGCCTGTTGGATGATATCAGAATTGGGTACTACTGATGTTTTGGGAATTCATGTTTTGTCACTAATGTCAACATACATTTCTATGGAGAGAACAAACTAGTTATTACTATTGTATGATGACTAAAATAAGTGTATGGGCATTGTACAGATGAATCAAAATGAGAAAAGATGAGGATATGAAGAAGGATGTGTGATGACCTTATTCCTAAGGTCAATAGGCTTAATATTGCATATTGGAGATGTTACAGATGTTTTAGTGTAGACTGGTTTCTAGACTGTGATAGTGA
The DNA here is from genome assembly GCA_018584345.1 of Thuja plicata. Lineage (NCBI taxonomy): Eukaryota > Viridiplantae > Streptophyta > Pinopsida > Cupressales > Cupressaceae > Thuja > Thuja plicata. Next base: position 594,281 of record MU226670.1, read on the forward strand.
TGCTTGACAAAGTGAATCTATGTGTTTTGAGTATATCTTAGAGGTGATGATGATTCAGTTTATGTGAGATTAAGGGATCATAGAAGATATGTTGACAAATGATTTTTGTTGATCACAAGTCGTGTGATTGTTGGTGACGTCAGATGTGGAGTGTCTTCTGGAGAATACTTATTTGGGGGCCGACTTTAGAGATGGTGCATGTATTATAGATTGTGAGTGTGGATTGCGGATCTCAGATTATATCTAATGTGTTGTAGATGATGTTTAATTTTTTATTTACCTTGTGTATCTTAGAAAGGAGTTAAATAATTCTTTGTATATTTGGAAAGCTTAATTGACCAACCTAATCAATTATTGTAATAGGGTATATATGAGAGGTCTTTTATTTTGAAAAGATGTGATAGAGGAATGATGAGAAGTTAATTGAGAAGAAAGAGAAGTGTGGAATCTACAAAGCTTGATTGGCTTCTAGATGTAGAGAAGAGTTTGTGATTAAAAGACTTCATTGGAACTGACCAAGAAAAGACAGTTGCTATCAGAAAGTTCACTAGATTGTATATTTCTTATATACACTTGTTCAGATTGTAAATCTTTGAGGGTGGCTTTAACCTTCTCTAGGAAGTGAGCCCACTATTACTCTTGACTCCTAACAGTGTCTATGTTTTAATAGGGATTATGTACAATAATGTTGTAATAAGCTCCTAACAGGGCTAAATATTTTAACAGGGATACTATACTCTCAGTACATCATTTGTGGGTGCTAATTCCCACTGGGGTTTTACCTTTAACAGGGTTTCCTCCACAAAAAAGGATTGTGTTACTGTGTTGGCATTTACAATTTTATCATTTGAATTGAATTTTTTGTTTTAAGTTTAAAGTTTAAAGTTTAATAATCTGTCTCACAAATGATTCACCCCCCCTCTTAGTTGAGCGCATGGACTGTTATTCCTAACAATTGGTATCAAAGATACTGGTCCTTAGAGAGAAATGTTAAAAGATTGAGGTGATCCTAAAGATGACTTACTATAGGAAGGATAGTCTGAAATTTGATCCTAAAAACTTTGATAGTTGGAAGAATAAGATGTGAACACATTTGCTATGTTTAGGAATCGACTACTAGATGATCACAAAAAGAAAGGAAAAGATAAAGACTAAGGATAAATTGGATAAAGCTAATGACAATTAAAATAAATTATTTTCATGTAATATGGTCACAATGGAATCATAGATCAACGCACTTTCTAAAGGTGAATTCACAGAAGTAAAATACTTAGATTTTGCACATGAAATTTGGACAATATTTGAAGCACTGTATGAAGGAGATAAGTTTACAAAATAGGTGAAGCTACAAAACTAGAAAACAAAGATGGGATCATTGAAAATGAAAGATGATGAGAACATTAGAGCATATCCATAGAGAATTACTGAAGTGGTTATTGGTATGAGGAACTTTGGAGGTGCTTACAGTGAGGAAGTGATTACGAAGATTCTCAGATCTCTAACACTTGTATACTGAAATAAAGTACAAGCTATAGAAAAAATTATACCTTTGACACCAAACTTAAATAGAGAAATGTTGATTGGAAAGCTAACTAATTTTGAGGCCGCAGAACTAGGTGATTCTTTACCTAAAGTTGATTTAGCATTCAAGGCGACTGTGCATAGAAACAAAAAGACCTTATCTAGAATTGCGAGTACCAGTAATAGTGACTTGAGAGAATAACATGGAGACTATGTTGATGAATGGGACTAAATACAAGAAGAAGAAAGAAATCTAGATGAAGTGGTATCCCTGATCACTAGAAGAGAAAAGAGTGGTAAGGGAAAATTTGAAGGCAAGTTACCTTTGAAATGTTTTTCATGTAACATGATTGGTCATTTTGCATCTCGATGTCCTACAAGGGTTCCAAAACATAAACCTAAGTTTTACAAATCAAAGTATTATAAAGACAAGGAATGTTATTATTCTAGTGAAGGCATTTGTGATTATGATGTTGTTGACTATGATGAAATTGGGTTTATTGCTTTTAAGGATTATGAACCTATACATGAAGAAAAATCCTTAGTATCTTGTGTTGAAAAGAAATATAAATGGGTTATAGATAGTGGTTGTTACATCATATGACTAGAGATAAAATCAAGTTTGTTAGTCTAAAAAGATATGATGGTGGTGTTAGATTCGGTGACAATACTCCTAAGCTTATCATTGGAGTTGGATCTATTTCTCTGGATGGAAAGACTAATAATGATAATGTATTTCTTTTTGATGAACTTAAGCATAATCTGTTGAGTGTTGGAAAACTAGTGGATATAGGTTATCAACTAAAATTCACTCATGGGAAATGTTCTATCAGAAGTAAATCAAGAGACTTGATCGCATCTGGTACTAAATCTAGAGGTAATGTATTAAAATTGAATAAATCTGAAGCTTATTTCTTTATTGCAAAGGTTGATGACATTTGGTTATGGCATAGAATATTTTGTCATCTTAACTTTGATAATATTGTGAAGGAAAGTATGACTAATGTTGTAAGAGATCTACCTAAGATTGTGAAACAATCTAACACTATGTGTAGAGAGTGTAATGGGGAAGCAGACTAGTTTTAAAAGAAAATCTTATTCAACAAAAGGGAAGTTGGATCTGGTACATACAAATCTGTGTGGTCCTACAAGAGAAAGATATTATTATGGTGAAAGGTATTTTATAAATTTTTTTGATGAGTTTTCTAGAATTATGTGGAATACATATTTACAAGATAAGTCTGAGGCATTTGACAAACTCAAGATATTCAAAGAAAAAGTTAAGAATGAATTAGGTTTAAAGATAAAATGTTTGAGATTAGGTAGAGGTGGTGAGTTTACTTCAAATTTATTTAATACCTATTGTAAAGAGCATGGAATATTCAGACAAACATCTGCTCATAGGACACCACAACAGAATGGGATTGCAAAGTGAAGAAATAGAACAATATTAGATGTTGCTAGAACTATGCTTCTTGAAGGAAATGTATAAAATATTCATTGGAGAGAGGTTGTTGGTACTACTATGTACACCTTGAATAAAATTCAGATCAGAGAAGGTAAAAGTAAGACTGGTTATGAATTATTGTTTGATCATACTCCTACTGTAAAAAAAATTCTGAATATTTGGGAGTAAATGGTATATCAAAAGAGATGATGAGATAGGGAAGTTTGATGTTAGAAGTGATGAATGTATCTTCCTTGGTTATTCTACTAAGAGAAAATCCTATAAATGTTTCAATATGAGATTGAGGAATTTGATTGAAAGTTCTAATGTGAGGATAGATGAAAAGTTTTTGATTTACGAAAGAATGTATGATTGTGGTTAGAATACCGAGATAAAATAGGTCACTGCTGAACTAGAAGAACCTTTAGAGATTGATAATGAGATTGAAGATGAATCAATAGAGCTTAGTGAGACTCCTAAACTCTGGGGTATGATTACAAAAACCATCCTAAAAATCAAATCATTGGTAATGGTACAAGTAAAGGAATGATGACAATATCTAAAGTAAGAGATTAAATTTGTATGATTTTTCAAGTTAAACCAAAAATTACTGATGAAGCATGTAGAGATGAATCTTGGACTATAGCTATATAGGAAGAACTAGAATAGATAAAGAAAACCAATACTTGGTAATATGTTCAAAGACCTAAAAAAAATTATGATAGGAACTAAATGGGTTTTTAGAAACAAAATGGATGAGGAAGGAAAAGTGGTAAGAGATAAAGCTAGACTGGTTTGTAAATGCTACTCGCAACAAGAAGGTATAGACTTTGAAGAAACATTTTCTCTTGTTGCTAGGTTGGAAGCTATAAGATTATTTCTTGCTTATGTTGCACATAAATACTTTAAAGTATATCAGATGGATGTGAAATCTACATTCTTGAATGGAGACTTGGAACAAGAAGTATACATAGAGAAACCTAATGTATTTCCTTTGACAGAAGATGAATGGATGGTTTGTAAATTGAACAAAGAATTGTATGGACTGGAACAAGCACTGAGAGCATGGTATGAAAGAATAGACAAGTATCTACTTTGTCTTGGTTTCAAAAAAGGTAATGCAGATAGAAATCTATATTTAAGAACTGGTGAAGATGGAATCTTAATCATTGAAGTTTCAGTTGATTATATCATTTTTGGAGGCAATGATAAAAAGAGTAAAAAGTTCTCTAAAGAAATGTAAGATGAATTTGAAATGTCAATGATTGGTGAGATGAATTTTTTTCTTGGCTTGCAAATTAATTTGAATAAGAATTATATTTTTATATCTCAGACCAAATACCTTAAGGAAATGTTGAAGAAGTTTGGAATGGAAGATTGTAAACCTGCTATAATAGGTCCATGGTGATTGGTTACAAACTTACTTGTAATGATGAAACTCAGAGTGTTTTCAAAAAAAGTACAGATCTATGATTGGAGGTCTATAATATTTAACTCACACTAGACCAGATATTTCCAATGCAAATTGAATACTGGCAAGATATCAAGTAGACCCTAAAGAAACACACCTTGCTAATGTGAAAATAATTTTCAAATACTTGAAAGGAACAATAGAGTATGGATTATGGTATGGAAAATTAGATGACTTTATTTTACATGATTATATTGATGTTGATTGGGTAGGTAATGTGGATGATAGAAAGAGTACAAGTGGTGGAGAATTTTTCTTTGGAAAAAGGATGGTTTCATGGTTAAGTAAGAAGTAGGATTGTATTTCTCAGTCTACTGTTGAATCTGAGTATGATGTTGCTTCTATAAATTATACACAACTTGATTGGATGAAACAAATGTTGAAGGATATTGGAATAATTTTTGAAAAGCCAATGGTTATCCATTGTGATAATAATAGCACAATGAATATGTTAAATAATCTTGTAATGCATTTAAAGGCTAAACATATTTCTATTAAGTATCATTTCTTGAGATACAAGGTAGCATACAAAGATATTAGACTTGAATATATTAGCCCAAAGGAACAAATAGCAAATATATTTACAAAACCTTTGCCAAAATATGCTTTTGAGTATCTCAAAAGCATGCTTGGGATGAGAGCCCCTCCTTGTGGTAATTAATTGATGCAGGAATGCATTAGTCTAGTGGATTTTAGAGCTATATCATTTTTTGGACTCTATTTATGGATCTACTCCACAGGGGGAGTTATCGTGGGAACACTATAGAACACATTTGGGTGATTGTGCACCTCACTGTTACACATGAAGATTTGAAAAAGATACACCTTGCAGAAGATTAAAGATGAGATGTGAAACCTTCGACATTATTTCCAAAGGAGGAAAGATTCTATGTGAAAATCCCTACAGCTTTAGGGAGATTTTTGTTGAGGATATTGAGAATATTGTTGTACGAACACTGTACAGATGAATCAAAATGAGAAAAGATGAGGATATTAATAAGGATATGTGATGACCTTATTCCTAAGGTCACTTGGTTTAATATTTCATATTGGAGATGTTTTATATGTTTTAGTGAAGACTAGTTTCTAGACTGTGACAGTGATGCTTGACAGAGTGAATCTCTGTGTTTTGAATATCTTATAGGCGATGATGATTCAGGTTATGCTAGCTTAAGGGATGACAAAAGACATGTTGAGGAATTTTTTTTATTGATCACAAGTTGTGTAATTGTTGGTGATGTCAGCTATGGCATGTATTATGGAGAAGACATATTTGGGGCCGACTTCTGATATGTAGCATGCATTATGGATTGCGAGCATGGATTATGGATCTTGGATTATATCTGATGTATTATAAATGTTTTTTACTTGTTTTAGGTACCTTTTGTATCTTAGAAAGGATTTAAATAATTATTTGTATATTGGGAAAGCTTAATTGGCTGACCTAATCAATTATTGTAATAGGGTATATATGAGAGATCTTTTCTTTTGAAAAGATTTGATATTTGAATGATGAGAAGGTAATTGAGAAGACAAAGAAGAGTGGAAGCTACGAAGCTTGATGGCTACTTGATGTAGAGAAGAGTTTGTGATTATAGTACTTCATTGGAACTGACCAAGCAAAGATAGTTGATATTAGACAATTCACTGGATTTTATATTTCTTATATACACTTGTTCAGGTTGTAAATCCTTGAGGGTGGATTTAACCTTCTTTGGGAAGTGTGCTTAGGTAGTGACCCAATTATTAATCTGAGTCATAATAGGGTTTATCCTTTAACAGGGACTATGTACTATAATGTTGTAATAAGCTTCTAACAGGGCTAAATCTTTTAACGGGGATACTATACTCTTACTACATCATTTGTGGGTGCTAATTCCCACTGGGGTTTTACCTTTAACAGTGTTTCCTCGACAAAAAAGGATTATGTTATTGTGTTGGCATTTACTATTTTATCATTTTAATTGAAGTTTTGGTTATTAAGTTTAAAGTTTAATAATGTGTCTCACAACTTCTTTACCCCCCCTCTTAGTTGTTCTTGTGGACTGTTATTCCTAGTAGGATCTATAGCCTTCTTGGTATCCAATGCTCATGTACTCTTATGAGAGACTTGTGTCAAACTTTGCGCCTTGCATTTTTTCTTGATATCATGATTTTTTATTTCATTATTACATCAAAACAATTTGGATTGAAAATTATAAATATTTACATACAGTTTTTCATTTACTAAGACTTAAAAATCATGCAGCAAGTTTTGAATAACCATCAGAGTCAAGCTTGTGTTGCCCGTGCTTTTCTAGTCTTGCATTTGTTGCCTTTGATGTGTCAAGCAATCTATGAAAAGTTTTAAATATGTAATTTCATAAAAATATAAAGAGTATTTAATACATAATTACATTCTTAATAGTATCACATACCTTATTTTGTTGTCTGGTGGTGTATTTCCTTTTTTTATTTCGCTTCTCTCCTTCCCATCAAAAATAATATTTTGCCACTCTATATCAAGAATGCAGGGGGGACGCTCATACTTCAGGTTGTTTTTTAATTTACTCATGTACTGGTCCCTAATATACTTCAAACATAACTCGGCTTTGTCAAGGAGCCAATTTTTCTCAAATGCATGAGTTCCAAATAACTTTGTCATACTCTCTATGAGATTATGCTTCAACTTTTTATCTTTGACATTCCACCTTTTAAGAAAAAAAACACTGTTAGATTCAAAAATCAAGTGAGCTTACCTTAAATATAGTTCAAGAAATGGATGAAAGGAAAACTATCCTAGTAATGATATGAAATCAAAATAGTTGATTGGGGGTTTAGTTTGGATATGATGTTCCACCATTTACAGAGGGTGGGCCCGAATATCCGCAAACATTCCTCATTAAGTTTATCATAAAAAACATCATTCCCTGCAAAATAATCATGGGATCATTATTTGAAGTATATAATTGTATAAAATAAGAATAAAATTGATGTAAGCTTGTCATATTGAATGCAATGTGTAATTAACATATGATTGTATATTAAAAGAAAGGTCCAATCTTTAAAGTACCTGCAAGTTTGGTACTTTCAAGGGAAATCCTTCTTTTTCACTCACAAGCAACACACAATCCTTCATCATTCTCATACTAGGAATACAAGTACATCCAGGAAATTCCTCATCATGTGATGCATCTCTTGTTGCATAAATTGAAACCATTACGGAGTGCCCCCAAGAAAGAATACTTGAAGAGAAATAAACATATAAATAATGAGAGAAAATGAAATATGTGTACCAGTAGGTATGGTTATATGGTGTTTGTGGCCATGCTTTGTGTTTCCAACATTGCAGGAAGCAGTACATCTAGGTATGTCCTCGTCTAAGGTGGTGATAAAATATGACCATTGACATGTGTTGAAGAATAATATTATTAGAGCATAATAAAAGCATGAAATATCATGGACAATATTGTTAGAGCATAAAAAAAAGTTATTCGAACATGCAATCTACCTGAACCACCTACAGTACCCTCATCATGGCCACAAGGTTCAAAATTATGCAAAAAAACTCTAAAAATGATACATCTGCTTATTTGTTGATGACTTAAAAGACTAGTATAACATAAAAACTATTATTGAACTTTTGTTATAATCAAAAATTACATTAATACATACTTTGAAATTTTGAGCTCGGTGCATCAATTCAATTGCCCTCTTTTGTGACTCAAGAGTTGGAGGGTATATAGATTATTATTGAGACAATATTTTTCAAATTATTTGGAGGCACTTTTCAGTTGCAGTGGTCAGGTCATCACAAGTTGCAAAATCAACATCTAGGTCTTCATCAAAGGACTCCTCCTAAGGGACTACGGGTCCCTTTCCCTTTCTCTGATGACCATCTGTTTGTGACAACAATATTACTAGCACTATTAAAATTACTCCAAAATAGTGATGAAAATAACATAATAAAAAACACTATTTAACATTTTGCTTCTATCTAATTCAATGTAGCACAATAAAAAAGAGGTTTATCTACTGGGAAGAAGAAGTGCCTAGAGGATAATTATTTTCACCTCTATCTGGTTTCTCCATATTCTTGCCCTGTGTTATTATTTAAAGTTAACCAATAATTAGAAAGGACTCAATTAATAAATTTCATTAGAAAGGACCAGATTAATAAATTTCGCTGTAAGATGATGATGGAGATGATGTGGATGGTGAGGAGACTCTCTAGATGTGGATATTTTTGGAGGGCTTGTTTGTAGTAGTTTGTTTGGATGAATTTCCTTTCCTAGAAGGATTAGATTACACATTACAAAAAGAACTCAAATATGAAAAATTTAGCAAACAAACTCAATTATTTAATGGTACATAGTACATACCTACAACCCCATGATAGTGATATCATTTGTATCTATGCAATTAAAATTTTAATCAATAAGTAGCTCTTCCCCTGAATGTATTAATTTTATTGCACATACAAATACATGATTTCCCTCGCGCGCCTCAAATATACAATTGTGTTTTTTGATAGTTGACATAGCTTGCGTACTATTTATAAAGCCTATAATATTCCCTAATATTTTGTGCCTTTTGTCAATGTATCTTTTTATTGAGTATAATTTGTTGAGAGTGCATACCTACACACACATTTTTTATATTGAACAATCTACATCCAACTTTTGTACAAATAATTATTAGGAATAACGGTCCACAAGCACAACTGAGGGGGGGTGAATTAGTTGTGATACATAATACTAAACTTTAATCTTTATAAACCAAAACTTCAAAGAAAATGATAACATAGTAAATGCCAACACAATAACACAATACTTTTTGTCAAGGAAACCATCTTAAAGGTAAAACCCTGGTGGGAATTAGTACCCACAAATGATGTACTGAGAGTATAGTACATCCTTGTTAAAAGATTTATCTCTTTTAGGAGCTTATTACAACATTACAATACACAGTCCCTGTTAAAGGACAAACCTTTTTAAGAGTCAAGAGTAATAGTGGGCTCACTGCCCAAGCACACTGCCCAAACAAGGTTAATGCTACCCTCAAGGGTTTACAATCTGAACAAGTGTATATAAGAAATATACAATCCAATGAATGGTCTGATAGAAAATGTCTTTTCTTGGTTAGATCCAATGAAGTATTCTTATCACAAGCTCTTCTCTACATCCAACAGCTAACAAGCCTCGCTGCTTTCACACTTCTCTATCTTTGCAATCTCTAACACATCTATCTAAAAATAAAATATCTCTCATATATACCCTATTACAATAATTCATTAGGTTGATTGATTAAGCTTTCCCAATACAAAAAGAATTTATCAGGTCAGCCAATTAGGCTTTCCCAATTTACAAATAATTATTTAACCCCTTTCTAAGATACACATGGTACCTATAACAAGTAAACATCAATTACAGTCCATTAGATATAGTCCAAGATCTGTAATCCATGCTCACAATTCATAATAAATGCTACATGTCTGAAGTCGGCCACCAAATATGTCTCCTCCAAAATACATCCCACATCTAATGTCACCAGTACTCTCACAACTATCAATCAACAAAAAACACTCCTCAATGTGTCCACTATCATCCCATAAGCTTGCATATGCTGAAACATCTTCATCTGTAAGATATACACAAAATATAGAGACCTCCTCTATTAAGCATTACTGTCATAGTCCAGAAACCAGTCTTCACTAAATTATGTATAACATCACCAATATATAACCTCAAGTCAAGCGACCTTAGGAATAAGGTCATCACACATTTATCTCCATATCCCTATCTTCGATCATTTATAATCACCTATATAATGTTCATACACTTCTTCCAGTCAAATAACTAGTATGTTCTCTTCATAGAAACATACATTGACATCATTGACAAAACATGAATATCAATAGCATAAATAGTATCCAAATATGATATTATCCAACATTAACAAGGTCCAACATACTCCATCAATTATAAAACTTTTTTGTAAGAGACCTTTATCCTATCCATGGAAAATAGGCCCAAACTATGTAATGACAATGGTGTTATGTGATATATCTTGCCTTTAACACTACAATCAAGATTTATTGGAGGAAGTTCCTTAGGGACCAATTGTTTCTGTAGTTGTTGGTACCTAAAGGGAACCTCAATGTTTCCTTTTCTCTCATTATCATAAGAACATGAACCCCTTGAGAAAGGAAAAATTTAATGCGTTTATTGAATTTACTTCTAGTATTTTGACCTCTAGTTGATCTCCCTAATTTAGGCATACTACATGTCTCACTTTCTTTTTCTATTCCTTTATTTCCTTCATTCGAGGAAGACACATCTAAAAAATACCAATTTTCTGCTACCTACATTCCATCAAATGTGATAGATAGCAAGTAATAATGTGAGATATTTTGCAAATTCCAAAATACATTAATCTCTATAGGGTGTATTGACTTATACATGTCTATCCATGAGACTATGTGGGATGGTCATGAAAGGGGTTCGAGTTCCTACATATGTAATTAAATTATCTTATGTTAGCTAAAAAATTCATGATACATATACTCAAAATTACATAGTAAGTACATTAGACACCAAAAGCATCCCATATGAATTAAAAATATTAAAAGGTACATCACAAATTAATTATATTAAGCTTTGGTTGCATAACTGTACATTTCTATCACAAAATCAATATTAAATAGATTAAGCATTGATCACTTAACTATACATTTATATCAAGAAATAAATATTAAAAAGATTAATAAATGATCACATAACTGTACATTTCATTCATGCCATTGACCTTCTTCTTTATCCAACTCGTCATTGTGATCATCGTCATCATTAACATCATCACCACCACCATCATTGTCTTTGTCAATGTCATCACCACCATCATTGTCGTCATCTTCATCATCATCATCATCATCATCATCATCATCATCACCATCATCTTCTTCTTCTTCTTCTTCTTCTTCTTCTTCTTTAAGAAAAGTTGCATCAGGAACATCATCGACTAACTGTTGATCATGATCATCATCATTAGCCACACCAGTACCAAATATGTCATGGATCAATGTCTTAGTACCATCATCTTCAAATGTGTTATCTAGCACATGATCATCATCTTCCATGGGATCATAATCTTTAGCTTCAATATTTGCACCTCCATGATCCTTCACTTCCAAAACCATATTCTCCATATTTGCACCTCCACGGTCCATATCATGTACTTCCCTGGGGAGGTACGCCTATATAAAAATGATATTAATTGTTAAAAAACTATAATGAAAAACTTACCAATGGATGATAATCAAACCCCCTTCAATGTGACCATCCTCCCTACAATTTCTCTTAGCTGTTTTGATTAGCAATCTTCTAGTGTTTAAGCCCTTACAAATTTTGTAGGGACAATAACATTTTCCATCGCTTTTTCTTTTGAAGTTAGCCCACAATATAGTGATAGTCCCCCCATTTTGTTCTTCGCTTAGATTATCTGACATTATCCTCCTTCACAGGAAAACAAATCGGGTCAAGTAGACAAGTAGACAATATTCTCAATGGAGCTTCTTTGATAACATATATATACAAATAGAAGATTGGAGTTGATCAACCTTCACATGTGCATATACAGCCTTCACCTATGCATATAAGAGTTGATCAGATAAGGTATATGCATAGGTGAGAAACATGGAGATTTGAAAAAGCACTACTGGGAGCAAGATCCAATAACAAATGGACTTGTGATGATTTTCACAATAGTACAACTATTGTCATGTAATCTCTAAGTAGTGCTTAAGAAAATATGCATGTTCATCACCTATGCATATACCTTCTCTAATCAAATCTTATATATAGGTAAAGGTTGTATATGTCATATATGTTGTGTGTGTGTGTGTGTGTGTGTGTGTGTGCGCACGCACGCACATGTGCGTGTGCATGTGTGTGTGTGTGTGTGCATGTGTGTGTGTGCATGTGCATGTGCATGTGTGTGTGTGTGTGTGGCTCAGCATTGTGGCTTAGGATTAATGATATAATCCATGATAGCATTTGGAGGCTAGAAGTGTACCTTGGGGTTCACTTAAGGATCCTAGTGTTGGAAATATTGTTTGGAAAGCTACAATGGAAACAATTATTGTTGTCATTGATGTCAAACCTTAACTAGTGAGACTATTGCTATCTATTTGAGTACCATATCTATTTATTGATGGAGGAGATTTAACAAGAAGACCAAGAAGAATGGTTGAGTTAAGAGGAATTACAAAGGGTACTTTATTAGTTGGAACATTGGCAAAGTGATATATTGTTTATCTTTCACTGACAGTTTACTGAGAAGAGTTTATGCCAAGCAAGTTTTGTGTCCGCCGAGCACCAGTGTATGCCAAGCATATTTTTTTGTATGTGCCAAGAATCAATAAATTGCTGAGAAAGTTTTGTGTTGGTCGAGCAGAAGTATTTTGATGATTGATGAGATTTAAGATCTCTGGCTGACATAGTTGATTTTATTGGGATATGTAAAGTTAATTAAGGATAAGAACATTTGATCTACACTATGTAAATGCATGGGTAATCATAATTAATGCATAGATCAAATATTTAATTGGTGATTGTATTGGAGAAATAAATTAAATGTAATGATGGAAAGATCCATTGGATCTAACCTAACCTAAGATCTATGATCTTGATTAAGTGAAAAAAGATGCATCTGACCTATATGGAGAGGTATATGATAACCTCAAGGGGTTATTCATGAATGAATGTGATACCTGTGTATGCAGAGTATGCAAGAGGTTTGCATGGTTAATTGAGTGATTGGAAAGATCTAAGCAAAGAAGGTTGAGAAAAGAAGCAGAGAGAGATTTCTTGACAAATTCCCAAGAAGATCTGGAGTTTAAGATGAGAATGGAGGCCACTTAGTGAATTAACATAAGAGTTGAATTGGATCTGGATTGCAAAGTAAGTTGTATGAATCAAATCAAACCTTCTAATTACTTTCTAACCATTGTATCTATTGAAATCCTTTAACCAGGTTGACCTAACAGTCATTGTATAAATCCTTTGACAAAGGTGACATTCAGATTGCAATGTTCTAAGTCCTCTAACTAGGCCACTCCTGATAGGGTGATTAAATCCTTTAACTAGGTCACATTTAGCAATGTGTTTTGTAACCTTTAACAGGGTTGGATCTTAATAGAGCATCACTTCGAAAGAGTGAAAACTTGATAGCATGTTATTGGTGGTTTTTCCCAAATCGGGTTTCCACGTTAAATACTGGTGTAAACTTGTGTGAATTTTTGTACTGTGTTTTACTGTTAAGTTTCTGCAAGCATATTTCATCTGAACACTAAACTGCATACCTATTTTGTTGACTTATGCTATCACTGCCGAGCAGATTTGAGTTGTTTAATTTGGTATAAAGTTTCAATGGGCACATCTAGACCTATGGATAACTGATTCACCCCCCCTCTCAGTCATTCTAAGTTCATTCTAACAATTGGTATGAGAGATTTGGTCTCTTGAAAAGGTTTGAAGGTACTTGGAGTAAAAGATCAAGATGTATAAAAGGGAGGTACCAAAGTTGAACAAAGACAACTTTCCAGCATGGCAAAGTTTGATGAAATTTCATTTGGCTGGTGTTGGTGATTCTACTAAATGTATTGTTGATCAATAATATTTATCCCCTAAAGGAGCTGTTAATGTTGCACAGTTAAGAGAAAAGAAGGAAGATAATCAAGCAATGTTGGAGATTTCATCATCCCTGAACTATCATGAGTTTTAAGACATAAAGGAATGTACAAGTGCAAATAAAATATGGGATACTCTTGAAACCATCTATGGAGGTGACAAAAATGTGCTAAGATCCAAATATGAAAGCTTGAGAGATAATTTTGATGAAATGAAAATGCAAGAAGGAGAAAATATAGTTTCATATTATGGTAGGATAAAGGAAGTTGTAAATTCTATTAGAGGAGCTAAAGGAATCATTGATGATTACACCATCATGAGCAAGGTACTGAGAACGCTTCTTCTTATTTATGTTATTAGAGTATCTACAATTCAAGAATTGAGATATAATCCTAACAACAATTTGACTTTGGAAAGTTTGGTAGGTAGACTTACTACATTTGAGATGTCAAATTTTGATAACTATACTCCACAAGCCATTGAATTTGCATTCATGTCCTAGATGGTCCTCAACAAATCAAACAAAGGAAAGAAATGTATGGATAGTGACAATGACACTTATGATGATGATCTAGAAGAACTTGAGGCACTTAAGGCAAGAATATTATCCAGAGGAAAAGGAAAATTCAAAGGTAAACTTCCTATTATCTATTTTTCATGTAACAAAGTTGGTCATATTGTTGCATGATGTCCTAATAAGAAGGACAAAGATGAGAGAAGAGACAACACGTATAAAGATAGAAAGGATGAACGAGACTTTAGGAAGTACAAGGATTAAAAAGAAAAAGGTAAGAAGTCCTGCTATATAGCTGAAAAAGATTTTGATAATGATTCTAACAAATCTGATCAAAATGATATAGAAGTTGTGTATGTTGCAATGAAATATGATTCTGATGATGATGATGAGAAAACTGCACTAATTTCTTATATGAGTAAAGGTGATTGTTGGATTATTGATAGTGGTTGTTCACATCACATGACCGATGATAAAGAAAAATTTGAAACCTTAGATTAGTGTAAAGGTGGTTATGTTAAATTTGGAAATGATACACCATGTCGTGTTAAAGGGAAAGGATCAATTCAATTGACTGACAAAATTAGATGTGATGATGTATATTGGGTTCATAATCTTAAGTATAACCTATTGATTATTTCACATCTGAATAATTCTGGTTATAGAGTTGAATTCCATCACATGAAAGAAAAGATCTATGATGCCAATGGAGAATTAGTTGGAGGTGGTGAGCAAACAAAAGGTAACTTGTTCTATCTAGATTTAGCTGATGAGACATGCTTGTTTGCACAATATAATGATGTTTGGTTATGGCATAAAAGGTTGTTTCATGTAAACTTTGATAACTTGGTAAGCATAAGAAAATTGAAAAAGGTTAGAGGGTTGCCTAAGTTAAAGAAACCTGAAAATGCAGTGTGCAAGCAATGTCAATTAGGAAAGATGACTAAATCTAGTTTTAGGAGCAAAACAAATACTTCTGAGAATATTCTAGAATTGGTTCATACTGACCTTTGTGGACCTATTGGTGAGAAACGTTATTATGGTGACAAATATTTTATCTTATTTGTTGATGATTACTCTAGAATGATGATTGTTATGTTTCTCAAAGAAAAATCCAATGCATTCCAGTTGTTTAAGTGGTACTTGGCAAAAGTTGAAAAGGAGACAAGTAAGAATCTGAAATGTTTGAGATCTAACAGAGGATGCAATTTTATTTCTAATGAGTTTAACAAGTTTTTCAATGATATAGGGATAAAGAGACAAATGTCTGCTCCTAGGAATGCACCATAGAATGGTATAGATGAAAGAAGAAATAGATCTATCATGGATTGTGCCAGAACACTAATGATGGAGAAAAATGTTGTACAGAAATATTGGAGAGAAGCTATAAGTACAACATTTTATACCCTGAACAGAGTACAAGTCAAGAAAGGTACAAATACTACACCTTATGAGCTATGGTATGGATATGCACCTAGTTTAAGCTACTTTAAATTTTTTGGAAGTAGATGTTTCATACTGAAGGATTAAAAAAATGGAAAGCTTGATGCTAAAGGTGAGGAAGGCATATATCTTGGATATTCAAATAAGAGTAAGGCATATAAGTGTTTGAATTCTAACACTAAAAAAATTGTGGAAAGCACAAATGTTAGAATTGATGAATATGCAGAAAGAAATGAAGAAGAAAGCATGACTGAGCCTGAGAATTAAAAATCATTCATCTATCTTGATGAGGTAGATTCTAATGAATTACCTGAAACTGAAACTTAAGCTAGAGTTGCCGAGCAACAGTCTGCACCTACCGAGTCATAGAATGAAATTGCCAGGCAATAGGAGGTGACTACCGAGCTATCTGATGGAGATGCCAAGTCATAGTTTCAACCTAAATTAAACATGAATGATCAATCTGAAGCACAGAAAGAGCCTACTTTGGCAAAATACATAATAATGCACCATAAACCTAATAAAATCATAGGAGCAAAATATTCTGCAATCATGACAAGAGGCAAATTGAGAGAAGACACCTGCTTGTTATGTGATTTTAAGACTAAAATAGTAAAAGATGCTTTAAACAATGAAGACTGGATTCAAGCCATGAATGAAGAGATTGAACAAATTGAAAAGAATAGTACTTGGACACTTGTACCTAGGCTGATTGATAAAAAATTAATTGGTACTAAGTGGGCATTCAGAAACAAGTTGAATAAACATGGACAGGTAACAAGAACCAAAGCTAGGCTGGTATGCAAGGGTTATGCACAAGAGGAAGGAATTGATTATGGAGAAACATTCACCCCAGTTGCAAGATTGGAAGGTGTCAGAACCTTACTTGTATATGCATCCTACAAAGGATTTAAAGTCTATCAAATGGATGTGAAGTCAGCATTTCTAAATGGAATATTACAAGAAGAAGTCTATATTGAACAAGCTGATGGATTTATAGACCCAAGCAAAAGGAATATGGTTTTCAAGATACACAAAGCACTATATGGACTAAATCAAGCACCCAGAGCATGGTATGAAAGATTTCACAACTATCTGATGAAGATTGGATTTGAAAGAACAAATGACAACAATAATTTGTATGTGAAAACTGAGCAAAGTAAAGGTACTTTATTAGCTGAATTTTTTGTTGATGACATTATCTTTTGTGGACAAGATATGTTATGCCAACCATTTGCAAAGGAGATGCAAAATGAATTTAGATGTCTATGTTTGGTGAGATAAAAAATTTTGTTGGCTTACAAATATATCAGATGAAGAATGGTATCTATATTACTCATTAAAAATATGTCAAAGAGATACTAAAAACTTTTGGAATGGAAGATTCAAAACTAGTGAGTATTCCCATGGACACTGGACAGAAGTTAACCAAAAATGATGAGACAAAAGAAGTAAATCAAACACTCTACATATCAATGATTAGAAAGTTGCAATATGTTGTACACAGTAGACCTGATATTGCATTAGTTATTGGTGTTGTTGCTATATTTTCTGTCAATCCCAAAGAAACTCATATGATGGCAGTAAAAAGGATTCTGAGATACTTGAAAGGAACAGATGACTATGGTCTGTATTACAGAAGGAATGAGAAATTTGAACTCAAAGTCTATATTGATTCTGATTGGGCTGGAAATGTATATGATAGTAAAAGAACCACAGGAGGAGCATTTCTTTTGGGAAAAAGATTAGTTTCATGGACAAGAAAGAAACAGAACTGCACCTCACAATGTACAGTTGAAGCTGAGTATGTGGCAGCAATAGTTAATTGCTCTAATATTGTATGGTTAAAGATACTACTGAAAGGTGTGAAAGAAGAGATCACAAAACCAATTATCATATATTGTGATAAAATGAGTGCCATTAATATTTCAAAGAACCCTGTAATGCACTCTAAGACAAAGCATATAGCTATCAAGTATCATTACTTGAGGGAGCTAGTTCAGAAGAAGGAAGTGAGACTGGAATATGTGAACACTAAGGAACAGTTAGCAGACATATTTACAAAGGCACTACCCAAGGATGATCATGAGTATCTGCGAGGTAAATTGGGGATTATTCCCCTAACTGAAGCTAATTAGTTCAGATTGCTATTGTTGCATAAAATGTTATAATTCATCATATTTTCACATTGATGCACACGCACTCACACTTTAGGATGTTGCCTAAAGTTGTAAAAAGACAGACAAGGACAGTAAAAGAGTATAAGTCATAAGAAAGATGACAGGAACAACATGATACAGAGCTTAGAACAGAAGAATCTACATGATGAAGATGTCAACGTCTTTGGAATTGTTGTCAAAGAGGGAGAAGTTTACTCAAAGAGGGAAAATTATATTGAGAAAGATACAGGGAGAGTTTACTACTTAGAGAAAAAGAGATTGATGAACAGAAACAAAAAAACATCAATGTGATTACAGACACATAAGGAGAATTTTTTTACAGATGAGAATCAGAATGAAGCTAAAGAAATTAATAAAAATTTGTTCATACAAGGAACACAAGCACTTTTTGGATTGTATAGTAACTATGTTTGTAATATTATTGTTTTATTGTTTTGTGTTGCCATCAATACCAAAGAGGGGGATTGTTGGAATATGTTTTGGAAAGCTACAATGGAAACAGTTATTGTTTTGTCATTGATGTCAAACATTAACTGGTGAGACTATTTCTATCTATTTGAGTACCATATCTATTGATTGATGGAGGAGATTTAACAAGAAGACCAAGAAGAATGGTTGAGTTAAGAGAAATTACAAAGGGTACTTTATCAGTTGACACATCAGAAAAGTGATATGTTGTTTATATTTCACTAACAGTTTACTGAGAATAGTTTATGCAGAGCAATTTTTATGTCGGCCGAGCACCAGTGTGTGCCAAGCATATTTTCTTGTATGTGTCGAGCGTCAGTAAATTTCCAAGCAATTTTTGTGTTGGCCGAGCAGTAGTATTTTGATGATTGATGATATTTAAGATCTCAGGCTGACATAGTTGATTTTATTGGGATATGTAAAGTTAATTACGGATAAGCATGCTTGATCTACACTATGTAAATGTATGGGTAATCGTAATTAATGCAAGAATCAAAGACTTAATTGGTGATTGTATTGGAGAAATAAATTAAATATAATGATGGAAAGATCTATTGGATCTGACCTAACCTAAGATCTACGATCTTGATTAAGTGGAAAAAGATGTGTCTGACCTAGATGGAGAGGTATATGATAACCTTAAGGGGTTATTCATGAATGAGTGTGATATTTGTGTATGAAGAGTATGCAAGAGGTTTACATGGTTAACTGACTGATTGGGAAGATCTAAGAAAATAAGGCTGAGGAGAGAAGCAAAGAGAGATTTCTTGACGAATTCCCAAGAAGATCTGGAGTTTAAGATGAGAATGGAGGTCACTCAATGAATTAACATAAGAGCTTAATTGGAACTTGATTACAAATTAAGTTGTATGAATCAAATCAAACCTGGTGATTACTTTCTAACCATTGTATCAGTTCAAATCCTTTAACCAATTTGACCTAACAGTCATTCTATAAATCCTTTGAGCAAGGTGACATTCATATTGGAATGTTCTAAGTCCTCTAACCAGACCACTTATGACAGGTTGATTAAATCCTTTAACCAGGTCACATTTAGCAATGTGTTTTGTAACCTTTAACAGGGTTGGCTCTTAACATGGAATCACTTGAGAAGAGTGAAAACTTGATACCATGTTATTGGTGGTTTTTCCCAAATTGGGTTTCCACATTAAATACTGGTGTCAAATTGTGTGAATGTTTGTACTTTGTTTTATTGTTAAGTTTCTACAAGCTTATTTCATCTGAACAGTAAACTGCATACTTATATTGTTGACTTATGCTATCACTATCGAGCACATCTAATTTGTTTAATTTGGTATAAAGTTTCAATGGGCACATCTAGACCTATGGATAACTGATTCACCCCCCTCTTAGTTATTCTATATTCATTCTAACACCTAGGTGTATATGAAATTGTTTAAAGACCTATAAGGTCCAAATGATTGTAAGTTGGCCATTAGATCCATTTAAAAGTGTTAAATGCACTAAAAGTGCTAAATATGTAAATATGCCCAAATTGTCAAAATGAGGCCTATGAAGGCTCATATGGGGTTTAAGAAGGGTATAAGGTCTTTAGTGTTAGGATAGAATCTGAAAAGGCCTTTAAAGAGTTAAATACAATGATAAAGGAATGAAGAGTTGTCAAGTTGATAACTATGTTGTCAACTTGACAACAATATAGTAAATGTATCAGTCATTAAACTGACTACAAGGGGTTTGGCATGGAGTTGTAACTCTCAACTGATTAGTATAAGGGTATTTGGCTAGTGTGAGCATGAATGAGAGTAAGAGAGGAGTTTTAGGGAGTTTGGTAGAGTAATGAAGTTTAAATAAACAAACTTTTAATTCCTTGCAAACTGTCTATTATCTTCCGTAAGGACACAGTCACTGTGTTCATGTTTATAAAATCTTCATTCTAGATGCAATATTGATTGGGAATGGATTGAAATAGTATTGGTTTAAAATTTTATTCATTTCCATGCAAATTTTGCATTATTTTTTGAAGTTTTGAATAAAGAAAGTCAATTTTATATTGATTGTTCCCAGACAGGGTCTTTGTGTGCAATCAACAATTGCTTTGAAGACACCATGAATGTAGAAGAATCCCCCACTTATTGTGGTTAATGTTACTTGTGGGGAGATTCTAAAACATGTATAATATGTGTCATATGTGTTTGGTTGTAGGGGTATGTAGGGATTGAAGATGAAGATATATGATTGAAGAGATATTGTTGATTGAGGATACATGGTGGTTGGACTAGTCAACATCTGAGAGTTCCACATGAAGGAGGGCCACTTTTTATGACTTATTATATCATGGTAGGTTACTTGGATGGTGTAGGATCCATTCGTAGGAGCTAGAAGTGTTTTGAAGTTTCTTGTTGAAAAATCCCTAGGCTACTGCACCTAGGAAAGAGGGTGTGGTGTATCCAATGGAAGATTATACTAAAAAGATACATCATTTGGAGGCTAGGAAAAAGAGTTTCAAAACATTTCTAGTGCAGCATGGTCCTCAAAGGGACTTTAGTTTCTTTCTATGCCAGGTGTATGGTGTAGGAGCACGTAGCCACTTGTATACCTCTTGATGTAATGATCATCTTTTTATGTTTTGGTTTGTGTAAAATAATGTCCCAAAGACCATTTTGAAGGTATTTCTAATTAATCCATGTCATGGAAGGTCATAGTTGGTCCAAACTATAAAATTGTACCAAAATTGTCAATATTTCTATGTGAAAGAAAAAAATTCAATGAGGCTTCCATGGAGCTTTATGATGTAATAAGGTTAAATTAGCCTATTTTAGGAATATGTAGGTTATTTTATGTTGTTATAAAGTGTTTTTCTATTTTATTTTTCAAAAATTCAAGAATAGCAAAAGTTGCACAACAATTGTTGAGCAACTTTTCAAATTTAAAAATTTGCTTAACAAGGGTCATTTAGTAACAAGTTATTTCCAATGGTACCATAATGAAAAATCTAGTTGGAATCCATTGATAGTATTGAAAACATGTTATATAGGCCTCAAGGACCTGAGGCATGGGTTTTTATGCAATATGAAAAAATTTTAATCAATAAATCTGCATATATCCCATAATTATGAAATTCTCTACACAATCAACCAAATAATCCAAGTTTAAAAGATCCACTCTAGGCCACACGATGATCTAATTTCTTTTAAAAAAAAATAATTACAGATCTATTGAGAGGAGAAGAAACACATGTTTCCTACTACTACTCATGTTTCAACCGATTCTTACACTAACACATTCAATCATTTTAATTAATGAAATTAATCTAATGGACATAACTTTTACTTGATATCCTTAATTCCTTTAATACGAGCACATTAAAGAGTACCCATTTGTATCATGAATCTCATACACATTAATCTTTTTAAGTGATTCAACTAAGATTATAATATACTACATTCTAATCTAACATCGTATCCTACCCCGTAGAATATTATTAGATTTACATTAAGCACTATACATATTATTATTCTTCTAACATTTCCTTTGCGTTAAAATATAAAACTTAAATCTAATCTTATAAACTTACATTCATATTACCCAACTATTCCATTTACATTCTATAGTAATCTCATCATCGATATACCATTATAGTCAATCGATGAGTAATATTGTTAGTTTCATACAACTAAAGTAATGCACACATAAAAAATCAAACATAGGTTTCTTAGTACCCGATTACTACATGAATTCATTTCCATAATTCTCATCTAGGATCTTAACCATTCACTTGGAATCTATCTGTAAAGGATTAAAAAAAATGAATTTAAAGGGGGGACAAGAGACTTGCACCCCTAAATGATATCCCTTACATATGAAAGGTTTGGGCAAGGTAAGATTCTCCTCTTAGCCCCAAATTCACAAAGGAAAGATCCAAATTGATTAACCACAAGAAAATGGTCAATGCACAAATGAACCAATCAATTAGGAATAAGAAGAAAGAGGAAAACCTTACCTTTCCAATTTCTCGAGGGGGGATGTGATAAATCTGAAATGATTAAAATATGAATTGAAATGAATTGAAGATAAATACTAACATGAAAGTATAGAAGTTCTTGAAATTGTTGTTTTTTGGTGTCTGTACGAAGTTTCTGGAAATTCTGCAAGTGGATCTGGAATGGAAACACAGAGGTGGAGAAAACCCAGAAATATTTTTCTTTTCTAAGTTAGGTCAACCTTGACCCAAATACGGGGGCACAATTGTACCCCTTTATGTCGACCTTGACCTGCACTTGCTCCAACGGAAAATGTGTTCGTAGATTCTGAAAGTTTGTCAAAAAGGGTATCTAAATCTGCTTTTTAATTCATTGTTTCATACATGTACCTACAAGAAAAATGGTTTTGTTTTTTGGGGGAGGGGTTTTCCTTGGTCAAACCCTAGTTTTGCAATTAACCTTAAAATATAATTGAAATTGCAGTAATAAGTAAAGTAAATAGAACAATTCTCCTTGCTTATGTTGAAACCCTTGTAGAGGATTTGAATCCCTAGATCCACAAGTAGGAATGCACCAAAGGGATGTAGGATGTAGGATGTAGGATGTCTCACATCAATTGCCTTTATATCTTCAACACCAATCTTGAATGGATCTTGGAATATGAAGAAGCTTGAATGGATATCGATGGAGAAATATTCAACAAGAGGGCTCTGTTAGCACTTTTTCTTGTACCACAACCTTAAAATGACAGTATACTGATTATACTTGAATGAAAACTCCTTTTTAACAAGAGAAAGGCTAATTGCTAAGGATTGGATAATATCCTTCTTCGTTTTTGAGCTCCACATACTCAGGCAGGTATTACCTAGATAGTTCACTATGTTTCAAGTAAACCTCAAATGGTGGACTGGGTCTTCACTGTTATGTTACTATATTTCTGATTATATCAGCAAGATACCATTCTTCAGATGACTGGAAACAATTTTGAAAAAGAGCTTGACAGGGAAATATTTATGACTATAATAACAAATAACAGTGGTATAAGGATGCTTATCCTTCTTCTTTTTATGAGTTTAAACTCAAGGAAGGCTAACCCTTTGATTCTCTCTCTAAGGAATCAAGAATATGAACACTGTCTTGCTGAAAAGAGTCCTTAATGAATTCAGCTCATTGTTCTAAAAACTAGATGAAATTGATTAATTTGTGTATGACTAAATGGAGAAAATACTTGCTCAGCAAACTCTAGATCAGTGCCTATCCCTTGGGCAAAGAGTCAATGAAAACATATGTCAACAATAAGAAACTAATGAAATACTGAAGGATGCCTTACGAAATTCATGCAATCCAGATTGAATGCATTACAAACAATCTACTCAACTCAATACTTCTTCATCAGATCTTCACAACTATGTCCTGCTCTCTAAAATCATTTACAAAATTTAACTCTCTCCTTGAGAAAGACTCACAAATGATTAGACACACTAC
>MU226670.1:634038-656888 GCA_018584345.1 Thuja plicata
TCTCCATATAAAATACCATATACATATCATATTTACCATTTTCCCATCTGAATGAATGAATGTATATATCATCATTTTACACTTTTTGTATTTTGTACTCATCATTTTCCCCCTTTATTTGATATTATTGGAAAAGGACTTTACCTTAGAGCTTATCAAAACTATGGGAATGTGAAGACTTCATGTATTCCATCATCTTCTCCCATTGATCTTTGAGGTTCTCCAGAGCCATGATCTCAAGTGTGATCTTTGAATGCATGTCATAGATGTTGTCTTCCACGGACATCTCGGGAGTCGCAATTAGTTGCCTTGCCGAACTGATATGTTGTTGGAGCAGTGTAAGATTTGGTAGAAGTTGAGTGTGTAGCTCAGTTACTTCTTCCCTAAAATGTGTTTTTGCCTCCCATAGTTCTTTCCTTAACCATTTTATCTCAATTATCTTCTCATAATGTGGCTTGACTGCATTGTCTCCATCGGTGGTTAAGCTTTGTGCACTATTTGCTAGATCGATATCCAGCTTTACAATGTTCTCACTATTCTCCTTAGTGAAATTTTCTATTGTGCTAAATTTTTGAATTAACGTTATAGCTTTGGATATGATGGGGTCTAATTCAGATATGAATTATGATAGCTTTACCTTATTTACTGCCACTTCTTGGCTGATGTTCTCTATGAGCTTTGGTCGGTACTTCATCTTGCCTCTCTCCTCAATTTCCTTCTCAGCATCAATGTTCTGAGTTATGATTGCATCAGTGAGGATAGCTAGTTGATCAAGTATTGGCTTTCTTTGATCAATATCAACATCAGGTATAATTTGATGTAGAATGTCCCATGTTGTCTCTAGTACCATGGAGTCCATGTACTATTTCTTCAGCTTTTCCTACAATGCCTTCCTTTTGCATATCTCTCCATATTCCTGTAATGCTTCAAAGTCAAGTGTAGAGGGGTCACACTTCGGTATTTCAATGATTTCATCCAATGTAACCTCTAACTTTCTCTTCTTTGTCTTCTTCTTCTTATGTGGCTCAGTATAATGTAATACCATTGCCAATTTCTTGGCCTTTTCTATTGTTCTCACTAAAGTGACCTGTTGTTCTTCTTTCTATTGCTTGGCATCGGTTTCAGCTCATCAGGTGTCTGTAGATGTCTCCACATTCACCTTAACATTGCCGGTAGCACTCTTTTCAATTTCCTCAGGGGTGCCATCTTTTGGTTTGTCTCCTTCATTGGTTTCCTTAGCTTCATTAGTTTTGGTTTCTTCATTCTTGTCTTGAGTCTCTGCAACCTTTTCCTTTTCTCCTCTAGGAACCTTATTAGTATCGGTTACTTTTTGAGTATCTCCAATGTCTTTCTGACCATCAATATTATCCTTGTTTTTTTCTTCTCCCGCATCCTTTGGAGTATCTTGCTTAGGTGATTTGCTTGATTCTTGCATGATATTGATAGCTTGTATCGATATTGGCAGTTTGTCTAGAGTGTTCACCTGTGCACTATCAACTATTGTGTCCTGCTGATTAGTTTTTTCCTCTTCAGTAGTTACATCTTCATCCTTATTCACTTCCTCTATAGGGTCATTCATAATGTCAATTACATTTGTATCCACAATTTTGTCATTTGTGGTGTCTTCCCATGTTTCATCTACAACATATAAAGTCTTGTTGCATGTTGTTTCATCTTCCTCTTTATCTAACTCAATGGATGGGTCATCTTGAGTTGCCTTATCAACCTCTTGGTGTTGAAGGTCTTTGTCAGAGCTATCTTCCTTAAAAGGTCTATTTATAATCTTGCACCATTTCTTGTGGCTGTCCTGTTCAAGTTCAATTAACCTACCTTCAAGAATTTTATATCCCATTAGCTATGTTGAGAGATCCTTTGTGCACTTCTCCATCATCTCATCTATCTCTTCCTTCTTAGATTCAGGTGGCATTAGAGAAACAAGTACTCTTTCTCTAATTTATTTCTCATTCTTCAAAGAAAATGTCCACTTGGAGTAAAGTATGTCCAATAGTTCTCTTGGAACATATTTACCTTCAAATTACATTGGTACGTATTTGAAGTTGTACATTTTAGCTATTTTCTTATGTTTGGATCTGTAATTGATCCAGAATTTGCAATATAAACACAAATGTCATCAATAGTTTCAAGTTATTTTACCTTGACATTCTCTGCCTCTATGGCTTCATCTTGCTCGGTATCTTCTATGTCCTCTCGGGTCCTAATGAATTTTCTTCCTTTCTTCTTTTGACCTCTTTTCAGTGTGGGAGATTTCCTCTTGTAAGTCCTAACCTTTCCTTTCTTTAGAGGTGAAGGAGTAGATTCTTTTGATGTTTGGCTTCTTGTCCGAGAAGAATTTGTTGTCCTTGGTTTCTTGGATGGTGGAGGAGGTGGTGAATCTGACTCTATTTCTTTGGAGTCATTCTTTTCTTAATTTTTACCAATAGATAATTGTTCTTCGGTTTCCTCCTCTTGTTCAACTTCATCATCTTTTTCAATTTGCTCCTCAATTGTTGATATAATATTCTTGAGATTATTCACCATCTTTTCCTTCTCCCTTACTATTTTCTTATCAACTAGGCATGATTTAATTCTTGTCTTGGCCTCTTCATATGTGCCAAACCTGGGTTGTTTCTTATCGAGTGGTTCATTGATCAAGGCGTCAATTGCCTTAGTAGCAAGATCAATGTTGATCTCATACTCTAATGGTTGCAACCATGTTGTTCTTGCCATATCAAGTTTGATGTAAGTATTGTTAGTATCAACCATGAAGCATGTCTCATCCTTATATTACTCAATGAGTTGCTCGGGGATTCTTACCCTCTTTTGCATTCAGTCTTTGAAAACATTGAAGTATTCAACCATGACAGTTTCAAAGTTATCACCCAGTGTAGCTATGTGCTCACTTATTTTCATTGTGACTATTTTGGTGTTGTCCCATTTAACATCTCCAACCGACGTGAATGTTTCTTGAAAATAAAAGAAGATACACATTATTAGTGAGCCAACCTTACAAGTGTTTGACTTCGCATTCATGATTGTCTTTAGGTTGTCCTTCAAATGATTCAGGAGTAGTTTAGATAAGTCCAGTTGTGTACCCTTCTTCACAATTTTAAATTTTGTGTCCACTGCACCTAATTCTATGTTGTTTAATCTGCTTTCTTGGAAGAATTTATAGCCCAAAACACATGCACCAAACTTGATCTCATTATCAGTTATTGTTGTTACTTTCAATCCTCTGCCATCAAATTTGGCTCCTATCATTTTTTTAGTATCAGCCTTTGGTGGATGCTTGAGTGCCTTTACTTTATCAGTTATGGGGTAACTGGTAACCGCATTGATGACATCTAAGGTTATTGCCTTCAGTTCATCCAACCATAACTTATTTTTATGCATTACGCTTAGTACTAACTAAATTCATTTGGTTTTGAAGAATTTTAGGAACATTAGGGTATTGGTGAGCCCTTTCACTTCAATGTGTTTTTTTCTTCCTTGAGTGTTCCATCATCATTGCACATCTTCTTGTAGACTTGTTCAACCTATAAACTTCCTATTTCTGCTATATTGCAATGTATGAAGGATCAGACATCTTCAACCAGTAAAACCCTAGCTAGAATGCGTGAAAATGCACCAGCATCATTGGGTTGTGAGGAAACCTCAGGATAGATCTTATAATTGGTTTCCTCACATGTCATGTTCTTGATGAGTTTTAACTCATCTTTCTTTGCATTCTTAGATTTCACGGTTCGTCAAGTTAATGCCATTTTAGAAATTAGGGCTTGCTTCAAAATGCATAAGAACAAAGTTGTCAGTTCTTTGTAACTTACTGTTTACTATAGCAAAGATCTTTTAAGTTCTTTGGAGTGTTGTTTGTCGAGTCGTGATTTCTCTATGATCCCTTCACTCTTTGCTCAAAAAATTACCTTTGGTCACTCTACTCTGGGTGTCATGACAAATGAGTCATTGTTTCCCTATTTATAGGTGTTTCCCTAAAATGTGTGCCATAAATCCTCACCAACCCTTTGGTGTATGAAGATTGAGTTCATCGATGAAGACATTACTTCCTTTAGTGACACTTACAACATTTTGGTGTAGTCGATGTTGACTTTTCTTTTATCGATAGGTTTTGGTATCACTGACAATTTGTTCATTTTCTTGTTACCAAAAAGGCTCGATTTATACTTAGCAACTTTTTCTTTTAACCGACACTTCTCGGTAAATGTAGGCAATCTTAGCTTTTAGTGTATACTGACGGGTTTTAGTATATATGCCCGAAAGCATAGTTATCACATATTTTAACAAGTAATACCATGATGCATCTTTCTTATGCTAATTTGGAATTATATCAACATACTATTGAACTGATGTAAAGTAATATCTTGGGGTAATGAAGTTCCATACTTATTCTGCTTAAGTGGGGGTGTTAATGTCACCAGATCCATTGGATGGGGTGTCATCATTTTCATTGCTCGTTCCAGCTTCATCACTGCTTGAAGATTTTTTCCACATTTTGTCTCTATCTCTCCAGTTGTCTTCAATGGTGTTTCCATTGGGATATGTACTTGTCTCTATCATTCAATCTCTACAGTCTTTCTTGAGATGACCAACTTTATGACTGTGTAAGAATGTCATTATGGGGTTAGTCCAGCCTCTAGACTTTCTAGTCCATTATCTCATATAGTTTGGAGTAATGTGACCATATCTTCCACATGATGTACAATTTGTCCAAGTATTGTAGTCCCATAGGGAGTTTCTTGACCTTTAGGCTTCCATGCTTGTCTTTTATTTTTCCAGCATTCAAGAGTTGTGTGCCCATTCATTTTGCATGTAGGACAATATTTGTCCATGTAGGTTTCCTTCTTTGGTTTTTTCATCTTAGACTTACATTCATATGCTTTATGACCTTTCTTGTTACATTTATAACAAAATCCTATGAATGAAGATGTAGATTTAGGAATACCTTTCATTTTGCCTCTGCATACATTTGATGTATGACCTTGCTTTCCATAATGATTGCATGTTAGCTTTCTTCATCTTGGATTTTCATAGACATTCTTTGGATTAGATTGATTTGATGATTCTCCATTTTCACTAAAGCCTAGATTGTTGTTGTTGATGAATCTTCGTTGTCCTTCAAGAAAATCATTCATTCTTTTATCTCTTTCATCAGCTTTCTTGATAATTTTGTTATGTTGTTTCTGAATTCTTATTTCATGCTTTAACTTTTCATTCACATCCCTCAGCTCACTGATAGCTTCTATTCTTTCAATGAGTTCAACATTTAATCTATTTTCTTCTTTACTCAAGAATAATCTGATTTGTAATCTCATGGTGATGCTTGGTAAGTCTTTGTATTTCAGACTATTTTTCTTGTAGCTTTTTAGTGATCTTTCTTCTATCATCAATAGCTAGTTCTCTTTCTTGTTCAACTTGTCTAGCATTGTTCATGACAACAATAATCCTTACCATATGTGTCTCTTGACCGATTTACAAAGATTTAACTGGTCTAGTCAGATGTAGATTGATTTTAGTTAGGCTTGTGATGCTTTCTTTAGATGTATCGGATGCTTTGCTTGTAGTTGATCCTGAAGACTCAAAGAAATCTATTATCTCTTCCTCATGATAATCTATCTTGTTATAGCGAGATGCCATATTCTTTTTTTCATCTAGCAGTTGTCTCATATTGATTCTAGCTTCTTTATACTATTCAAAGAACATCTGAATTTCAAGCTTTTTATTCTCAATATTTTTATCAAGTTTGTACTTCTCCATTGTATGAGCTTTTCTCTTAATCCTTTAAGATTTCCAAGAAGAGACTTGGCTCTGATACAAATTTTTGGGATTAATGGGAAGTATGTACTGAGAGGGGAGTAATGAATCAGTACCTCTAAAACTTTTGTATCCCTTTTATCAATTAACCTTTGTAATCAATTGCATATGCATTCAATCTGATTTAAAATATCTTGATGTGAGTTATATCAACTTATAACATTAACATACATGTGAATCATTCATACAAACATTCATGAAAGTAATTGACACATAACACAATATATGATATCGCAGAAAAATCCTGTGAGGAAGTAAAAACTGTGGTGGGGATGGCACCCACAAAATATTCACTATCTGTAGATTGGAAGGGGTCGGTTAAGGCTTACAATTTGATCACTTCTGATGATCTACCCTATTAGGAGTATCGGTGGAGACCTGTTAAAGTCTTCTCTATTAAGAGCTTTAGCAACACTGTTGAGTGTGCACTCGGTTAAGAGATTTGATGTTGGACTATTAAATCCACCTTCCTTGAAAGGATTTTTACAGTTTGCTCCACTTGTTAGAATGATAGAAAATTAATAATTGACCTAGTAAATGAAATATCCTATTGCTAACACAGATCCTATTTAGTTCACATAAAAATATTATCACCTTAACTATGATTGAATAATACCTCTGATTATCAGTTTCCTTTGTTCTTGGCTTTGCTAACCAGATCCTCCTTTTTTTTTTCTTGTTCTCGAAACTCTTAATCTGAATCCATAGATGTGCTCATTATGTTCTCCTCTCTCTTCATGTCATCTATCTATCCATTTTAATGAATGATTACATCATCTATTTATAAATGGATTGACTTCATCAAGTTTTTATAAAAACAATGTTAACTCTAAGATCAGGTTTACAACTTATAACTAGATCTCCTAGTCTATGTATTTTAAATCAGTTAGACTGATTAAAGAACTTACATTCATGTATGTTTTCCCTAAAGAAATGGATTTAAAACAATTAAATATATTATAAATATAATACACTTTATTTATCTTACGTGGAAGTCAGATCCACTTTTTGCGGGTTGCAATTGGCTTTTGGTTCTGTCTGTCGGCCATGCTTGACTGTCCTTTAGTTTTGTCTGTTGGTTGGTCTTTATTGATTTCATCTGTCTGCACTATATCTTGCATATCGGGTTCCTCTTTTGGGTTCCACTTTATCCTTTTGTCATTTCATTTTTGGTTTAAACACTAAGTTGTGTCGTCAGTCTTCTTTGTACTTAGTCATCTTTTGTGATCTCTTGTATCTGATCTTTGGTTTTCTCAATCTTGTCTTTCGGTGTATGCTTACCAAAAGTGTAGTTTGTATACAAATGAAAAATTAATGTCATCAGAACTAGAAGTTCGACCTTGACCCTGAGGTCAAGAACCTAAAAATCTCAGAGAAAGATACTAGGATGAGGTAAGAGAGAAGTGGAAAACAGGGTAGGACAAGGTAAAATCCAGATCCAATTCAATGACCCATTCAAGGCATTTGACATGAACCCAAAGCACTTACTTGGAGGGAAAAACCAGTCCTAAATGAAAGTGCTTCAATTTTCTGACAATACACTATCAATATGTACATTTAATAAGAATCCATTTTATGACAATTTGAATTCAATCATTAGGATGGAAAAATCAGTTTTAATTGTCCCAGTCGATTTGAGGATAGTTTTAAAAGGTGGCTAGTTGATGTTTGGGTCCAAAAGATACATATGTTCATTGTGATTATAGAGAGGAATATGGTTTTGTTTGAAGTGATAAGGAGATAGAAGTTTTTAATCAATTATTTTCACTCATATTTCTTTGATTTTCTTCTATAAATAGTCACTATACATGCATTTGCTTCCATCTTAACGTGTTTATCTTGAAAGATTGTTGTTAATTATTGAGTATAAACACAACTTGCATCATGGAGATCATGAGTCACCTTTGAGGGAGATTCAATTGAGCATATACCTAGTTGATATATATCTATAAGAGGTTCTTATAAATGTTGAAAATATGACAAAAAGGTATGACATATATTCTTATTTTTGCAACAACAGTTCTAATCATAAGGTAGCACCCATGTCACATGAAGGTAGTGATGTTGTTACGAGCAAGAAGATATTGAAGGTCAAGCCCGTTCATGTGAAAGGATGATTGTAAGTTCAAAAACTGACATGAAATTTCAAATGCCATTAAAAGTATAGGAAGGACTTTAAGGTTGGAAAATCAAGATGCAAGTCAAATACAAAGACAAGGTGATTTTAAGAGAAGATGAAAATCTTCAAGTAAAAATTCATGAAGAAGGATGAAGGCCAAGACATCAAGTTAAAATTCATTTCAAGTACAAGTGGTTTCAAGAACACTTCAATGAGAATATTTCCAAGACAAAGAGGATGGAGAGATGGAGTTAAAACAAGATAAACATGTTATGTTGGCACACCTTAATTACCACCATTCTAGTTATTCCAAGTGGAAATAGAAATGCATTTAATGTATTACACCTACTAATTTTTCTCATTGGTCAATCATTAAAAGGACATGTACTGAAAAATGTAATTTTTTCATTGGCCCATGGATAGGTGCCTTATTGGAATTGGTTGACATTTAATTCATGTAAGTGGTATTTAGGGAAAACCTTAATTAGGGTTGCGTTGGCATAATATTGGTTATTAATTTCATTTCAATCTGGGTCATCCATTGTACTTGGAGCCTTTATATAAGACTTGCTCAATTCATTTGTAAAGAAGAGAAGAATGCATATAAAAGCCTTTGTAGGTGAAAATCAAAAAAATTCCAAAGAAAAGATGTCATAATAAAATATGAGCAGCAATGACTTATATAGTCATCTTGAGAAAAATAAATTGGGACAAGGTCCTTTCCAAGTAGTTTATTTGGGAGAGGGCATCTAGGACTCATCACTTGATGCAGTAACAACAAGAGGAGACCATGCTGCTATAAAACAAACATTGGACAGTGACCAACATAAATTTAATTGATAATAAGGCATGAAGAACCACGGTAGGTTTAGAAGCATTAAAACCACGGTAATTTTAGAAGCATTAAAACCCCAAGTATGCCAAGATAGTGAAAGAAAAACCATGGCTCATGTCAAATATACAAAATATATTTATTAAAAAATAGTTTGAAGTTTTTACCAATTCACGGACAAATCATGACATGTGACAATTCCAAACTCATTCACCAAGGGTTTCTTTTACCAAACCATAGCATCAAAGCCCAAAAATGATACACATCTTTAAAAATACAAATGATATGGTTCATAGATAGAGATAAAATATGCATAGAAGAAACCATTTTTAGTATATGTATGATGATGCACATTGTAAAAAAAGAGACAAATTTGTAAAAAATAACTATGGGTTTGAACATTAAGGACATGGTGAAATCACAGTCAAGAAGAAACTATGATAAGATTTCATTTCATGACATAAATAAGATGTTTTCTACATAGAAAAGGGTGTACCTATGAATTCTCGACATGTGTTGTATGTTCCACTCTTCACGGCTTCACGACATTCAGCTTCCAAGGAATGGGGTTGGCTTTCACCTGTAGAGCTACATCCTTTGGGGCACTCCTTTAGCAAGATAAAATAAAAATGAATTTGATCATCTATCTTTGTTAATGTGTGCCTGAGACCATCATAATTGTGACAGTATCAGGAACAATTAAAAAAAAAACACCAATTTCATAAAATTTGCCCCTCCATCAAAAATTATCATCGAAAAAGAGGCCCAAATATATTACTGTTGTCGAATCCATACTTATACAAGGACTTATTAATATATGTATATGTGAGTGAGTGTAGCCTTGTCGCCATGCTTACTCAAAAAGGAAAAAACTAGAATGAGGAACATGTTTTTCCTTCTACTCCAAGATGCTCAAAGATTATGAGGTTAAATATAACTTCATAGAGAAATATAACTTTTCTCTAGTAAAAGGCCTCAAAATATTTAAACATCTAGTCTCTGGTGA
Source organism: Thuja plicata (assembly GCA_018584345.1). Lineage (NCBI taxonomy): Eukaryota > Viridiplantae > Streptophyta > Pinopsida > Cupressales > Cupressaceae > Thuja > Thuja plicata. The sequence continues at coordinate 643,819 of MU226670.1, forward strand.
GAGAATACATCATGGAGGGTGAGATCACTAAAAAGAGAGATAATTGGATTACTAAAATTATGGAATACAACATCAAAGTTTGTCTGACTAAAGTTATTCGAGGAAAAGGTATGTTTGAATACGTTACCAAAGAGGGTAGAGGAACTAAAAAAATAAAGGAATTGATACTCATCAATTATGATAGAGAAATAATGGATTGGGTAGCTGACTGAACAAATTTCATGCAAACTGGTAGGAATCCCTCTTACCTCCCTTAAAACAAAATAAGTTAATATAGGTTGCAAGGTGTTGGATATTTCCTTGTTGAAGGTGTTATTTTTAGGATAAATTTCAATGGAATCCTATTAAGGTGTGTAAATGAAACCTAGAGTTAGAGCATACTAGAATAAATGTATAATGGAACCTTAGGTGGACATTATTCAAAAAATAATAATCCACTCAAAATTATGCATGATTGTTACTTTTGGCCAACCATGTTTTCTGATTTCTTCAAATTGGTTAAGAAATGTGAGAAGTGTCAAGTATTGCTCGGAAGATAAAAGAATTCTGACATGCCTCTGAAACCCATCATGGTTGATGAACCCTTTTACCAATGGGTTTTAGATTTCATCAGGATGATTAACCTCTCTTCAAGTGTCAGACACGGGTGGATCCTATTTTCTACAGATTATTTCACCCGATGGGTGGAAGCAGAGCCACTCAAGAATGCCACAGAAAATGAAATTTTCAATTTGCTTCAAAGACTCATGTCAAGATTCAAGCCCCCAAAAATAATAATTTTAGAAAATGCAATAGTATTTATGGGAATCAAGGTGTCTGAGTTTTCACTAAGGAATGGTATTTTCTTGAAAACATCTTTCAACTATTACCCTCGGGGAAATGTGTTGGTGGAGTCAACAAATATGAAACTGGTAAGAATCATAAAGAGGGTTGGATTAAAACACTAGTGAAAATATAAAAAGTACTTGCACAATTTTCTATGGGTAGATCATATTATACCAAAATAGTCCTCAAGACATTGTCATATGAATTATTCTATGAAAAGGATTCACTCCTTCAAATTTCAATGGAATATGCACGCTACATCTTCTCAAATCTATCAAGGTTGAAGAGGATGGAAACCATGAACATAAGGTTGGCTAAATTTATAAATCCATAGGAGAACTATGAGAAAGCTCACAATTCCCTTACACATCACCAAGGAGTTATCAAAAGATGGTTTGATAAAAGGTCATCAGACCCGATTTTGAAGGAAAATGACTAGGTCTTAAACTACAATGAAAGAGAAAGAAAGCTAGGTCAACACACAAAGTTTGATGCCTTATGGGAGGGTCCTTTCTGCATTACAAATTGTAAAGGTGAAAACTATTTTGAGCTAGAAGATATGGAATATTACCCCTTCTAGATCTCGGTAAATAGGATCCACCTCAAACATTTCTATTAATGGCTCTTCTTTTCCCCATCTAATTAATATTTTTGTCATTATTTGTGTTTAGTAAGTACTATTAGGTACATTTTCTTTGATGTTTGCCTTTTGTTCTTCCATTTTTTGAACCCTTTTCCCACATGTGGTAGTCCATATTATCCTACAAATCTTTAAATATTACCCCTTATTTATTGTGTAAAGCTCTCAGTTATTGTCAGTGCCTCATTTTATATAACGTTGGTGACTCCACATGATTTGTACTCTCCACTTTCCATCAACATAATGAACAAAAACAAAGGAAATTAATGCACACATTTAGGATACATTACCACCTTTCTTTTGTTTTCGTGTTTCCATAATATAAGAATTTTTCAATTTGATTGTAGAGGAGAGCTTTGAGGTTTCTACTTTCAGAATTGTTAAGAGATTATTTTTTTCTCCTTCAAAGGGTGATGGCCCATGCTTCACCATATTTTGCACAACTAGCTGATATTTTTGTAGACACGTCATATGCTCAGGCGCCCAAGTTGATGATGGATAGACAAAAGAAAATGAATATAGTAAAAGTAGAAATCACCAGGGATCTTACAATGGTTAAGGACCCAATAGATGATATATGGGACCCATTATCAACTTTACATACTAGAGGCCTTAGAGAGCGGGCCTTGTAGAGAAATTTAAATTTAGAAAATTCATGGTAGGTTCATGAATTTGGTATTCTAGATTACCCTAGTACATGGTACCTAATGTTCACCCTTTCCTAGAACTAATTCATTCCCTAGAAAGTCCTTTTGATTCAAAAGGTTGTGTCATTCAATGTATTGAGCTAAAGGTGATCATAAGCCTAAAATCTATAAGAAGTATGTTTTGTATCCCACACAATATGGTGAACACTGTGCACTTTCATAAAACCAAGCTTGAGCTCAAGTGGAATCAGTTACCTAAATAGAAGGATTTCTTGGAATGAGAGTTGCAAACCAAATTTCCTAACATGTTGAGGTTCCCAATCTCCTTTTTGACTTTTAAAGGTGATTGTGGGGATATTTTCTCTATGTTTTGTTTTATCTACAAATTGGAGGGAGATTTTTCTATAGAAGAATTCCAAGTGGTTGTGGAATATAAATTAAAAGAAGCTTCAACCTCTGGAATTCAGTTTGATTTTCCCAATGTCATTATAGAAGTATAGTGTAGCAACTCCAAGATTTCAACATTTATGCCCATTATAGGTATCCTTCTCATTTTCTTCACATGTTTTTATATCAAAATGAAAATTTATTTTCAGGGTTTTTCGAACTAGATATAGTGAATATTTCTAGATAGAGTAAGCCTATCTCTATGTTGACCCCCATCCTAAATAATCCCAATGGCTATGAAAACTTCTTGACATAATATCTAAGGCCCCAGATGTGTATCTTTGTTGACCATTATAATTAGGGTCGAATTTACTCTGACCCAAACCATTTGGTTGCAAAATCATGAACTTTGGGTGTAACGGTTCTATGTAGTCAGTTTTACTATTGTTCATGCTCATGGTTTCATTGAGAAACCCTTCCTTCTCGCTACCTTAATTATACACACATTCTTGGCTCTAGAGGTTTTCAGGAACCTTTCTATGGTTGATGAGAAAATGGGCTCAGGAAAAAAAAATAATGATATATAAGCCACCGCTCATTTTTGGCTATGTGACTTTAATTAAGTGGGAAGATGAGAAATTTCTAAGATCAAAGCTATCTTAGCTCGGTCTCTTATTCCTTTGAGATTCTGATGGATGTCTTTTAAGAAGATTATACCATGTCAAGCATTGCCCCCAACTGTATTAGAAATTGAATTAGAGTCCCACCTAGCCAATGCCAGATGTCTATGTTAATCTCTCATCTCTGCATGTTGGTTCTAGACCCACATGGATGAATTTTTATGAGATTCAATATTATTAAAAACCTACTCTTAAAATATCCCATAACCTGAAGAAAAAATTGAGGCATGGAGTACTAAGCTTTACTTCACTAACCTGAATGATCTAAAGGAAGGAGACTAAGCTTTGCTTCACTAACCTGAATGATTCCAACATGGATTGGACTTTTCAAGAGAAATGAGACAAGGAGCATAATGAAGGTTCCACTTCAAGAAGTTTGGAGCTGGGAGAATTTGTCCCTTGTGTGCCCCATCCTCCCCTAAAGAAACAGGTGGTGGAAGTGGAAGTTGATGAAAAACCCATGGAGGTTTTAGTGCCTCAAAAAAATAAAGAGTGGTTCCAAGACACCAGAGTGTCAGAAGGGTCAAAGCCTCAGAATTGGTATGCCCAAAGTTTGGTAAAAAAATATGTAGACAGTTGCAACCCAATTATCCTCCTAAAAAGAAAAGAAGAAAATTATCGAAGCTCAACTTACAAGAGTGACAGGAGGAGACACATGAGGAATTAGGCCCAAAAATAATGCAAAATGATTTTTAGTTACCATCGGCATTAATCACGTAAGTTTTTCTCTGGCCCTCATCTCTTATAAATCATTAGTTTCATCTACAATTAGGCTTTCAATTCCCCCTGTTGAAGCTTTGGCCAATCCTATTCAAAAAATCTAGTTCCCCTCATAGCTAGTTGTCTTCTCCCATCTTAGTGGTAAAATATTTCCTGCTTTCAATTTGAGTTCCCCATTATCGCTCACCCCAGGTACCCCCGCTGAGTCCACTTTAGCACTGGATCCTCTAGTTGCCCCTTTAGGATATCTTATTTTTCTGCAAGGAGGTATTCCCCATTATATGATATAGGCTCATTTCAATGCCACAAAGCACGCTAGAATTCCATGAGCCCACAAAATGAAAAACATACAGGATAACCAGACCAATTCTGCCAATGTCAGCTCCCTATAAAATGAAAAGAGAAGGACATTCAAAGTTGTATCCAAATTTCCTAATGTCCAGGGAAAGCTTCATGGTAAAATTCTTCCAAATTATTTTGATTCCTATACTATCTCCCTAAACATAGATCATGCAAGGCCCTGAGATCGAGTTGAATTGATGGAAGAGTCTTAGAAGATCTAGTCACTAGAAACTATCTAAAACTCACTCAGAAAGATGAAGAAGTAAAAGTACTTACATATTTCCAAAATCACATGAGATGGTTACAAGATATAGATAAAGGCTCTGGAAAAGGATATTTTGAGGCTAAAAATAATGTCACAAAGAATACAACTGATGAGCTAGAATAAGAAAAGGTGAAAGTAACACATCTTAATGAGGAATTGAACAAAGTCAAGCTATAGACAGAGTAGGAAAAGATAACCTATTATCTTAGAAAATACATGATAAGGAGAAATATTTGGTCAAATTAAGGAAATTACTAAGTGTGCTTTGAAGATCCTGTAGATCAAGAGTAATGAAGATGATAAAGATGAAGAAGAGTTTTCATAGTTGTTGGAGATTTTCCCATGTGCAAATAGTTGACTGTATGTTTGTCATTGATGACAACATATAGTATACAATAGTGTGCTATATTCACTTTTATGTATGGATATGTTGGAGCCTTGCATGGTTTTTTTTATGTTGGAGACATAATTAGTATACCATGTTCATACATGCACATTCAGAAGTTCATTTAAAGTTGAGTTATGTTGATCTGTTTACCTACCACAGTTTAAGAGGATTTTTTTTAAAAGCCGATAATTATTTTATTGATTCTTTAGTTGCACCTATCTTTGGGATATCTGTGTTGGGATTCATGTTTCATTATGAGTCAAAGATGATTAACCAAATGCGCTAAACATGTTTCATCTGAAATGTGACGTTTGAGTGATTTTGATGGAGCCAACTATGTGAAGCGGTGCGTCTATTCATTTTGAGTTGCATGGTTCTAATTATGTTACATTCTTAGTTTAGCCGATAAGAAAATTCTTGAAGGGATTCCTATAGCCGACGTGATCATATCTTTTGAATAATATACATATATTAGTTCATTTGTGATCACCAAGAGTGAAGAAAAGAAAATAGACAGTAGAAAAGAATAGAGCAGGATGCTAGTTTCTTTGGGATAGTAAAGCTATATCATTCATCATTTGCATATCTATGTGAAGAAATAGAGAGTGCATAGAATTCAATGGAACTGACCAAGACAGCAGGTCTACTCAAACAATTCATTATCAGATATAGTGTATATATGTTTTATAGAAGGTTGCAGCCTTCATCATTTTAGCAGTGTGCTCTTGGACAGTGTGTCCTCACCCCTAAAAGGGTTATTTGTGAAAGACTCCTTATAGGGTCCGACCCTTAACTAGGTCACTGTACTTATTGCATTGTAAAGATCAACTCCTAACATGGTTGTAATATCTTCTAACAGGGATCATTATACTCTAGTGTAGTTCTTTGTGGGTGCTACTTCCCACTGGCATTTTTACCTATTTTGGTTTCCCCGTAACCAAAATTGTGGTGTTCTATTATGTGTTATCTTTTTTTATTTATGCTTAATGCTATTTTGTACTTAATTGAATAAAAGAATTAAAACTAGTAGATAATTGAATCACCCCCCCTGCTTAGTTATCTCTTGGGACTATTACTAACAATTGCTATCAGAGCCAAGTGCCTTATAGAGAAAGCCTAACATCTTAAGGTAGATCATATGGCATACTTCAGAAAAGAGATTCATAATTTTGACGGAGAAAATTATCTTCAATGGAAGAAAAAAAAGATAACACATCTACAGTACATTGGTTTTGAGATCTATGAGGTTGCTACTCATGCAATTGATGTTCCTACTCTGAAAGATCTTGCAGAAGAAGACTCTACTAATAAAAAAAAGGAAGTATTCACACAAAATACAATTTCCAAAGAAGCCCTAGGCAGTGCCTTATCTAACAGTGAATTTTCTAAGATTAAGAAGGCAGATAAAACATATTCAATATGGAAATATCATGTAAGTGTTCCAAATGGCTTTCTTGCACAATCTCCTAAGAAGATCTTCTTTATCTTCTTCAAGGATCCTAATCTCCTCTAGGTCCTTATTAGTAATCCTACTCATCTCTAAGAGTCTCCACTTTGTGCTTCACCTTTGAAAGACTAACACCCTAGTAGTTACTTCACTTCTCCTACTTACACTTAGAAGTGTCTAAGTGCCAATTCCCACTCTAACACTCATGAATCACTTGTAGGGGTGTCCATCACCATGTATACATTTCATTTTATCACATTTGAATCCATCTTGAGGGATTTCATACCCCTTTTCAATCGAGTCCAAGTTTTTGTCTTCAAGAGGCCAAATTGAGCTTACTTCCTTGTAGCCCTTGTCAGTGTGTTTTTCTCAGTTCTTTCAAAAAATTTCCAAACAAATTGGAAATATAAGACCATATCTAGATACCCTTTTCCATTTCATAAATTATTTTTTAGGTTTTAGTTTCATAATTCCTTCGTACATAGGATTCCTACAAACGAGGGTCAATAGGGCTAATAGGCCTAATTTCAAGGACAGTCTGAAACACTATGCAAAACTTGTTTAAAACTTGGTCTCCATGATTGGTATGAACTCAATCATCTTAGGATGTTAAGGTAACACTAAAAATTAACTGAAAATGTACTTTTACTATACATTACTTCACTACCCTGCATGTGAATACTCACTGTTTCACCTCCAAACCACTAACTGGACAGTGCATGCTCGCCTGGGGCTTGCATCTAAAAATAGAAAATTGACTTTCCCTAACTCCTAACTCTACAAATATCTACACTATTGACTCCCCTAACATATCCATCTACCCTTAGGTGTTTCACATTGTTAGATTTCATGGGGGAGCCATGACTTGTCTAACTGGTCAAGACAGGACCAGTGAGTCCCCTAAACACAAAAAAATTTGAACTAGACCTTAAAATACCTCAAAAAAACTAACTTACTAAATGAACAATGTTAAAAACTATCTTAAGAACACCAAAGAATCATTAGCTTGAAGCTTTCAATCCATACAATGGCACTGTTTCAATGAAATGCTCAGGATTCTCAGAAAACCATAATTGCAAAGATCTATTCCAACTTCACACTTGTGACAATGACTGACTAACTCCATGATTTGAGTCTTTTCCATGAATTATATGCCTTCTTCCTACATTATAGGAATTTTTGGTCAATTCCCCACTCCTAGTTTCAAGGAGAATCCAAGGTAACCATGTTGCATGCAACATTTGCAATAATTGCAAATGTTGTCATGACAACAGTTTAGCAACTTTTGGCATTTTTGCCATTATTCCTTCTCCCTACATTTTAGGACCTCTAACCTCTCCATTTCGAGGATCCAATATCATTTAAGGCCCCAAAGCATCTCTATGTCCACATTTATGAGGTTAGGACACATTCATGACTCAAATCCATGAACTTAGCAACTAAGCCTATTAAAATGAAAAACTACAAACAATGGCTATTGTTGTGACCTTAGTCCTAATGACTAACTCACTTAGCCCACATTGAAATGACCTACTAAGGTCTAAACACAAACTAACCTATCTTGACTTGGCCAATGTCAAGTACAAGCCAAAATGAAAACAACTTGGAGGTTAGCCTAGGTGTGCACCTTCACCATCCTCCCCAAACACAAAGTTCAATTCACCCTTGGATTGAGGATGCTTGGATCAATCCAAATCTTTTTGAACTCTAATTATTTGACCCATACTACATCAGCATTGGTTTGATCATGCCTTTTGATCAAGTGCTCCTTATACTCTTTGGTTCTAGTCTTCTTGTATACTCTTGTATCTAGTATGTTGTCAGCTCTTGTGACTGTAGAAGAGGGTAATTATAGCTCTTCCACATATTTGATCACTTCTTGGAGACTCTGATCCATGTCTTTTTCTGGTCCTTTGTAATGGACTAAGTCTGCAATGTTGAAAATAGGTGACAGTCCACTGTCTTCCGGGAGCTCAAATTTGAATGCATTTTCACCATACTTAGCCAAGATAGGACAGGAACCTATCCTCCTCATATGAAACTTGTGAGGGACTCCCTTCTAAATTCTGGATGTTTTAAGATGCACCATGGCCATGTTACACACATTGAATTTAACTGTTCTGTTACTTTCATCAATCTTTGCTTTATGTTTCAAGGTGTTCTCTATCAAAGTTTTCTGGACTGTATCATGTATTTCTTGCATGGCACAAGAAAATTCATCTACATATCCACTTTCCTTCACTCCATCCTTTAAGTCTCTCAACTCATATACACCTCTAGGGTGTAATCCATACACTATATCAAAGGAGCTCTTCCCTATTGATCTATTTATGGTGTCATTGTAGGCATACTCAGCCTGTCCAATCAATTGATCCCATTGTTGTCTGTACTCCTTTGTTGAGCACCTTAGTGTATTTCCAAGCCTTCTATTTACCACTTCGGTCTGACCATCAGTTTGGGGATGGTAGGTAGAACCAAAGGATAAATTAGTGCATAATCTTTGCCAAAGAGTCTTCCAAAAATGACTCATAAATTTGGTGTCTCTATCAAACACAATGCTCTTAGGTAGCCCATGGATTCTTACTATCTCTTTGAAGAAGAGAGAGACTATTTGGCTGGCATCATTAGTGGTCTTGCATGTCACAAAGTGAGCTATTTTACTAAACCTATCCACAACTACATAAACACTATCCATGCCTTGTCTTGTTTTGGGTAACCCAACTACAAAATCCATGCTCAAGATATCCCAAGGCCTAGTAGGAATGGGTAGTGTTTGGTAAAGGCCAGCATTTTAAGAAGTGCCCTTGGCTCTCTGACATACAATGTAATTCTCCACATACCTCTTAACATCAAGGTTCATTCTCGGCCAATAGTAGAACCTTTTAACAAGTTCTTGTGTCTTAGTGACCCCAAAGTGACCACTTAATGCACCATTGTGCTTTTCTTGTATCATATTCTCTCTAATAGAGCCTCTAGGGACACATAACTGATTACCCTTAAACAAAAGTTTACTTTTAAAAGTGTATTTAGCATACTTGCTATGAAAATGGTTCTTGTATTTAGCACATACCTTGTAAATGTCTACAAAGTCCTCATCTTTATCATATAGATCCTTGAAGTGATCTATTCCCATGCTCTTCAACTGAATCTCTTGGATAGTGAGAGCTCTTCTAGATAATGCATCTGCAACTTTATTGAAGACACCTTTCTTGTGTTTGATGTCAAAGGTGTAAGATTGTAGATATTCCACCCATTTCATGTGTTTGTGGCTCAACTTCTCTTGAGAATTCAAAAAACTTAAGGCTTGATTGTCTGAATAGACAATGAACTCCTTGGGTAACAAATAGTGTCTCCACTTTCTCGAAGCTTGAACCAATGCATACAACTCAAGATCATAAGAAGAATACTTCTTCTTTGCTTCACTCAACTTCTCTGAATGAAATGCTACTATTCTACCCTCTTGGCTTAGGACAGCCCCGATAGCTATGTTACTTGCATCACACTTAATGGTGAAAATCTTCTCAAAGCTTGGCAAGAATAACACAGGTTGAGTAGCAATATTTTCCTTCAATAACTCAAAGATTTTGTTGGCTTGTTCATTCCATGCAAACTTGGTCTTCATCCCTCCTTTTATTGTGTTCAACATAGGATCACAAATAGCACTATATTGCCTTATGAACTTCCTATAATACTGAGCAAGGCTATGAAAAATTCTTACCTCGGTTGCTGTCCTTGGAGTAGGCCAATTCATGATGGCTTCCACTTTACTCTTTTCCATTTTTAGATTACCATGAGATAGAACAAATCCTAGGTACACTAGCTCTGTTTTGATGAACTCACACTTCTCCAAGTTAATCATTAAATTCTCTTCATGTAGCTTCTTGAGTACTAATTCCACATGCTTGAGGTGTTCCTCTCTTTTCTTACTAAAGATGAGTATATCATCCAAGTATACCACTACAAACTTGCCAATGTGGTCCTTGAGTACTTCATTCATCAACCTCATAAAAGTTGATGGAGCATTTGATAGGCCAAATGGCATGACTAGACATTCATATAGCCCTTCATTATTCTTGAAGGTTGTCTTCCATTCATCTCCTTCATTCACCCTTATATGATGATATCCACTTTTTAAATCTATCTTTGTGAAGTACCTTGCACCTCCTAGACAATACATCAAGGCTTCTATCCTAGGGATAGGGAACCTATATCTGATAGTGATCCTATTAATGGCTCTGGAGTCAGTACATAATCTCCAATTACCTCCTTTCTTAGGGGTTAGGACTGTGGGTACAGCACAAGGACTAATACTCTTCCTTATAAGACCTTGTTCTAGTAACTCTTGAATTTTCCTAGTTATTTCCTCATTCTGTTGAGGGGTCATCTTGTAGGCTTCCTTATTATGTAGGGTAGCTCTAGGAATAAGGTCAATCTTATGGCTTATCGGTCTTATAGGGGGTAAGGTTGATGGTTGTCCATCACTTACAATACCTTCATACTTCTACAACATTTCTTGTATCTCTTGTGGCAGCTCTGTCCTCTTCACCGTTTTGTCTTCCACTTCGTTGGGCTTCAACATTAATGAAAATCCAACTCCTTCTCCTTCCTCTATGGCTTCAAAGAACTCTTTCTCACTCACCATTAGTACATTAGGACCTGTTGTCTTCATGTCTATATCTTCTAACAATGACTAGATTTTTAAAGTCATGTTATCCCTCTTGAAAGTATCGGAGTTCTTCACTCCCTCATGGATAGCTTGGTAGTCAAATTGCCATGGCCTGTGTAGGAGAAAGTGACATGCATCCATGGGAAGTACATCACAGAGTACCTTGTCCTTATATCTCCCTATAGAGAACTCCACCCATGCTTGTTCATTCACTAAGATATGTTGTCCCTTATTGAGCCATGTTACCTTGTAAGGATGAGTGTGAGGTATCCTTGTCATGTTTAGTTTGCTAACTGCCTCTTCTAATACAATATTATTAGTAGACCCTAAGTCAATTATGACTCTACATACTTTACCCATCACCTTACACTTGATTCTAAACAAAGACCTCCTTTGGCTTGGCTCCTCCCTGACTGGTTCCTTGATCAATGTTCTCCCCATCATGAGGTTCTCACCTTCTTCTGAATTTAATGGCACCTCAAGGTATTTATCAGCTGCATTTGTGTCTTCTTGGATCAGATTAGTCCTCTTGTTACCTCCTTGAGAAGTACTACCCTTCTCTTGACACCTATAGGAAGGGTGTCCCATTTGGCTACAATGGTAACATTTCATATTGGCAAAATAATTTCCTCTTCCTTGCCCACCACTCCTACCTCTGAAAATTGAGTTCCTTCCTCTTCCACCTCTACTAGAACTGGCTTCTTGCTGCTCATTGTATTTGACTTATCCTTGTGTCCTTGATTTTGAACTCCTTCCACCATAGCCACCTCTTGGTCCTCTACTATCTCTTCCTCTACCTCTTCCTTTAGAACTTTGTTCTTGCTTACTTTTTCCTTTCTCCTCTATCTTCAAGGATATTTGATAGCACTGGCAGATGGTTTTGAAGTTCACAAGACTCATGTCTTCTTGAATAGACCATTTGAGTCCATTCAAATACCTAGCTAGCTTGATGCTTTCATCTTCAACCACTTGTTGGTCAATTCCCCACTCCTAGTTTCAAGGAGAATCCAAGGTAACCGTGTTACATGCAACATTTGCAATAATTGCAAATGTTGTTATGACAACAATTTAGCAATTTTTGGCATCTTTGCCATTATGCCTTCTCCCTACATTTTAGGACCTCTAACGTCTCCATTTTGAGGATCCAAGATCATTTAAGGCCCCAAAGCATGTCTATGTCCACATTTATGAGGTTAGGACACATTCATGACTCAAATCCATGAACTTAGAAATTAAGCCTATTAAAATGAAAAACTACAAACAATGGCTATTGTTGTGACCTTAGTCCTAATGACTAACTCACTTAGCCCACATTGAAATGACCTACTAAGGTCTAAACACAAACTAACCTATCTTGACTTGGCCAATGTCAAGTACAAGCCAAAATGAAAACAACTTGGAGGTTAGCCTAGGTGTGCTCCTACACCATCACGAAAGGAAGTATTCACCCAAAATGCAATTGCCAAAGAAGCCCTAGTCAGTGCCTTATCTAACAGTGATTTTTCTGGGATTAAGAAGGTAGATAAAGCATATTCAATACGGAAATACCTAGAAGACATGTTTGAAGGAGACATCCAAGCCAAGAATGTGCGTAGAAAGGAATGGAAGAAAAGATACAACAATTTAGAAATGCTACCTGAAGAAAACATCAGAGCTTACAATCAGAGGATTAATGAAGCAGTTTCAGGAATCAAAATAATGGTGGGGAAATTTCAGAGGAAGACATAATGGAAAAATTGATGACTACATTGACAGTACATTATGAGAGAAAGATAAACATCTTGGATGAAACCATACAATTTTCAAAAGAATTCAAAAGAGAAACCTTGATCAACAAAATATCATCATTTGAGATATCAAGATTGAAGACAAAACCTAAAATTGAAACAACTTTCAAAGCCTCAGTACATAATAAGAAATCCTTGAACATCTCTACTAATATTGAGAAAGAAGAAGTTGATACAAAACTAGAAGAAATCATTGCTATGATTTCTAAGAAAGAAAGGAAAGGTAAAGGAAAATATGAAGGACAACTACCATTCAAATGTTTTTCATGCAACAAA
>MU226670.1:667309-688570 GCA_018584345.1 Thuja plicata
AACATAAAAATGAAACATAAATCAACTTAAAAACTCTAACATTAACCCTAACATGAAACCTTAACCATATTGAACCCTAACATGAAACTTAACCATATTGAACCCTAACATGAACCCTAAGAAAACCTTTGCAAAATATTACAAAACATAAGGAAAATGAACTACAAGACATTAGTATTATGTAATGTTCATATATTAAACATAACATTGTACCCTAACATGTGAACCCTAATATGAAACCAACATCTTGAACCCTAACATGAAACTGAAACATGAAATTTAACATAAACCTTAACATGAACCCTAACATGAAACCCTGACCATATTGATCCCTAATAGAAACCTAACATGAAACCAACACATGAAACTGAAACATAAATCAACATAAACCTTAACGTGCTAAATTTGATTTTCTTTCGAACATACATGTATTCAAGTGTTTTTTATCTATTTTATCTATCACGTGACATAGCATTAGCTAGAAACTAACATGAAACTGGAACATGTTAAGCAACATAAACCCTAACACTAAAAAAATATATATGAACCATAACCATGTAAACCTAATTTAAAAGTAGATCCTTAAACCCAATTGAGAAATTGACCATAACATGTTCAACCAACATGAACCCTAACCTTCAACTAGAGCACGTACTAGAAACCAACATAAACCCTAACATGTTCAACCAACACATGAACCCTAACCTTCAACTAGAATACTAGAAACCAACATGAATGGCGTAACCACAAACAAATTAACCCTAAAACTAATTCATAAATAAACCAAGTTTATCCCTAAACCTAAACATGAAACATTAATTTATATTAAACTAGGCTAGTTGTAAACCTAGAGACAAAATTGATCGATAACTCAAAACTTCCTTTCATTAGAAAATATGTGCACATGTATGTATATATGATTTTAAATCAATTTTCTTTCAAATATATATGCATTCAATTATTTTCTAGTTTATTTATTTGTAACACATGTGTTTAAACATATATAATTAAATTAGAATTGGACCATGTACATGTGCATCTTGATCGAGATATATATTCTTCTTTATAATTCGAGCATATACATCTATTTTTTCTATCACATGAAATTAGGTAGAGGAACATCACTTGTAGAATCTGGAGATGCCAGTATATAGGGGTTTGTAGTGACCGCTCTTCTCATAGATTGGCTGATTCTAGATAGGGCATGGAGGATTTATTTGCTAGTACCATATCTCGATTGACACAAGTCCAATCATCCACCACCCTCCCTAATAGGGATAGGGTGAAGGTCATTAGAGAGGACCTAGTTTGTATGATTGACATAGTTCAATCATAAAACCCTTATGATAGTATATATATTGATACATTCTGTACTTCTCTCTCCCACAGCATTAATAGCATTGTGAAGTATAGACAGGTTGATTTAGAGGTCTCCACTGCTATGGTGAAGACCATGTTTCCTCATTACCGAGATAGAGTGCAGGTCAGAGGTTATATGACTACTCAATGTGAGGATGACATTGTTTCACCATTTATATTTCCTCGATGGTTGGCTGCTCATCATAGGTGGCCCCAGAAGGATGAGCTTCCACTATATTTTTGCAACCAATTATTTGCAGAATTTCATTTGCATCATGATGTTGATTACAAAGATATTCCTAGTTATTCTGGGTAGGGGATGGGGAGATTATCAGATAGATTCTAAGGGCCTAATGCCCTAGTGCCCGCTAATAAGAGGGCAAAGGTGGGTACAAACCTTTTGGTCATACCAAAAGGTTTAGTAATGGCAGCTATAGGACAGAATGTACTTAATGACAATATCAGGACAGATGTATTTTCTAGTATCACGATTATCATGACATAGGTTTATGAGATGTCATTTGATCATTTAGTGAGTGTAAAGGAAGAAAAGGGGTAAAAGGAGATTGCTTATTAATTGTTGTTTGATTTTATTAAAGAGTGTATTGATTCCCTTAACCCTACTTTACATTTAATTGAATTGATTGATTGTATATTGTAATTATGATTAGGGAGAAGATAAGATACTCCTCTTCTATTCCCAAATGCACAAATGGAAGATCCAAGTTGATCAACCCAAAAGAAGGGCTAATACACAAATGAATCAATAATTTGGAAAAGAGAATAAAAAGAAGGAACTTAAATTATGTTAATTGAAAATATAGATATGATATATGATATTAATTGAAAAGATAGGAGAAATGTACTAACCTTAAATAATTGCATATCAAAGAATGCTATTTTCTGAGGTTTGTAGACTATTTCTAGAAAAACTGAAGTATGATCCAGAACTGGAACGCAGAGATGAACAAAACCCAGATATATTTTTCTGTTTCGATGTCGTCTTATGAAAAAGGTCAACCTTGACCCACAAATGTCAACCCTAACCCAATAATGTTGACCTTGACCTGCACAGGTCCGATAGAGAATCTGTTCGCGGAGCCCGACAGAAAGCCGAGAAGGGTATCCAGATCTGTGTCCAAATCAACAGTCCTAAACCTGTACCTACAAGAAAAAGAGGTTTGTTTATTTGAGGGGAGTGGTTTACCTTGGTCAAACCCTAGTTTTGGAATTAACCTCAAATATATGTAATTGAAATTGCATAAAGATAGACAAAGTAAATGCATGAATTCACCTTGCTTGTAAAAGTCTTTGTGGAGGACTCAAATCCTTGAGTCCACAAGTATGTATGCACCAAATATGTAGAATGTAGAATGATAGGATGTCTTCAATCTCTTGCTTATAGATCTCTAACACTAAGTCTTGAATGGGTTCTTGAATTTGGAATAGGCTTGGAAGAAAGTGGATGGAGAGATCACCAAAAGGGCATCATGTAGCTTGAATCCTTCAATGGCCTCCAATGGATCTCCTTCATGAAAATGGATGCTTGAATGGATGAATTCTTGTTTGAAATCTTTCTCCTTAGCTTGCTTGAATCGCACTTGAAGATAGTTTGAGAATGCTTGATCACGATTAGAAGACGTAGAGAAAATGAGAGGAGAAATCTCCCTTTTATATGAAACTAGGGCACAATCTTCTAAGGAGGATGAAATAGGATAATTAAATCCCCATTAAAGACTTTACCCCTAGGAGAGGCCCTATATTAAATATAACTTAGGAATTGATGCTTTGGAACCCAAAACAGCTGACCCGAAAGTGGGAAATAAATTTTGCAAAGACCGACATCCGAAAACTACAAGACCCTAAAGTTTGAACCTTAGGTCAAGGTCAAGGTCAAGGTCAACCTTGACCTAGTTCAGTGTCAAGGTCAACCTTGACCTATGTTAGGGTCAAGTTTGACATAGACCCAAAAGTTCAACCCTGCCTTGAAGTTTATAATCTCAGATCTGCAGCCCAGAATGCAGAAATTAGGCTGGAAAGAAGTGGAAAGAGGGGCAGAACAGGGGGAAAGCTAAGTCTAACTCAGGAACCCATTCTAGGTGCTTGATATGACCCCAAACCACTTACTCAAAAGGCTAAACAAGTCTACAATGGAAGTGCTTCCATTTTATGACTATACATTTAGCCCCCACTTTAGCAAGAGTATGAGCTCAACACAAACTCTTGGTAAAGGAGAACATACAGAAAAGACAATCTTATTGGAAGTAGAAGGGAAAAAAAAATCCTCAAGCCCCTAAGATACTTAATTCTTTATCAACCCTAAGATCACCATAAGAGAGACATTACTTAGTTAAGAAGAGAGAGAAAGGGTGTGATTATCTTTCCCAATGAGAACTTCTGTCTCATTATGAACCACACAAAAGCGTAACTGGAAAGATGGAGCTGAACCACCTAGTGAATGTGGCTACTTACTTGTCAACCCATCAGGGAGATCTGTTCTTAAAGGGATCAAAACATTGTAAATTGAAAACTGGCGGGATCAAGAGATCCATGTAAATTTAAACTAGAGGGATCGAGAGATCCTAAAAAGTAAAAATGACCATGCTTTAAGGATTAGTTTCTAATCCATAAAGGGAAAAGTTTTAAAACTTGAAAACTATTTTGAACATGCATGTGTGCAAAAAGTGAGTAGAGTGTATGCCCCCACATTAAATTCATTGCTAACACTTTAACAAGAGAAATGGTTTTAACAGAAACGTAAACAACTCTACGGATTACGTTTCCACTGCGAGATGCCCCCAAAGGAAGACAAGTCAAGGGAAATAAAACATAAACATACATAAGAACACAAGAGGGATCTACCTAATGTGGGGTCAGTATGATCATAAGATAACATGTACATAGAAATATAATACTATTGCAAATGAATTGGCATCATTCCCCAAAGAAGGTAGAACTACAATCACAAAGGAGGAAAGAAAACTTAAGAGTTACCAAGAAGAATCTTTTTGGACCACAACATGGAGACCAAAAATAATTAGTGCTACCATGTCACAGATCCAAGAAGATTATACAATAGCACAAGTACAACATAACATGAAACAACATATAGAATAATATAGATACATATAGAGGAATTGTATGACAGGTTTGATTCCTTTATCACCTTGCATGATCAAAGTAACAAGGGTCATATAAAAGAGTCTAACAAACATTTAAAAACATATTACAGGAAAAGCACATTAAAACATACAACACAAAGAGGGATACCATAAAGGATGAGCCAATAAAGCATGTTGTCAACCCTCCCCATCTTGGTTGATGTTATTGATGGAAGGTGCACAACTCACAAGAGGGACTATATCCAATATAGTAGGGATGATAGCCAGTTCCAAACAAGGATCCTCTTAAGAATCACAATGCTCGATACTAGGTGTAATTGTTAATTGAGTTTAAAGCATATGAGGTAAATCATTATCAAGGTCAATGGTCTCATATTCATCACTAAGATCAATAGGATCATCGAGAGTGTCCTCCTCATAAAGGTTGATTGAAATAGGATCCAAGATGCAGATAGGATCATCATACTCATTCATCTTAACATCATTATGAATATTAACATCTAACACATCAGGCATGGGTTGGTCAAAAGTAGGTAATGAGTTTCGAATAACAGAAGCACAAGCTCTAGCATTAGCTCTACGCTTCTTACGATGTTCATTAGTGGATTTGTTACGTTTAACTTTCTTTGGCACATGTTGAGAACTAGGAGGAATGAAAACATGTTCCTTCACAGGTTCTATAGGTTGTAATGAAATAGTAGAAGTTTGATCAATATTATTAGTAGCAATGGATAAAGGAGGTATTGCAGGAGTAGGAAAAAGATCACGATTGGAGTCAATCTAAGGCATACTTAACTCAGAAATTTTGTGATGTTTGTAAGCTTGATATGACTGAAAGAGATCATCAGGGAAAGGAGGAGAAGAATTAGGCAATGAAGGCCAAAGGAAATCGAGAGTAGCACAATCTCTAGGCCTAGAAGGTTGATACAAACTATGATTAATTGTTTTGACTTCTCCATTATGAATGAACTTAAGACATTTATGAATGGGAGAAGCAATAGCATGCATAGCAGTTATCCAAGGTAAACCAAATTTGATTTGAATTTGATCAAAAGTAAGAATAATGATGAAGGTAGTATCTATAACTTTACCACAAAGTTCAACAGGTAAGTTAATAGAACCAAGTGCAGGATAAAGAAAGCCATTACAAGTATGGATCCATGCATCAGATGAATCATAAAAATCATGTTGTAAGCCTTTCATAAAAAGATTTTCCTTAGTAATGAAATTTATTAAAGATGTGGGATTAACTAGACAACCATGAGTAGGTATCTTAGCAATCCCAGCATAGATATAAAGGGGACCATCAGGAGCCTTAATCATTTCAGAATCATCAAAGTTAATTAAAAGTTCCCTAGGTCGCTTATCCTTAGTTTTTTTTTGAGTTTTAGGTGGAATTGGAAGTTGAAGTGGAGGTGAAGGATATTGAACAGTAATTTGAGATGGCACAACACTCTCCACATGATTAACAATGTGATTAAGATCATCCATCTTTAAATCGAAAATGATATCCACAGAAGATGGTTGAGCTATAGTATTAGTATATTATGTAGGTAAAGGATTCGTATAGATTTGAAGGTTTAAATTAGGAGGAGAAATAGATTTATTCCCATTACCATCAAAATTGTCAACAGACAAAGCTTTAGAATCAATTAAGTCTTGAATCTTATGCTTTAGAGAGTACTATTTTTTAGTATCATGGCCATTCTGGTGATGGTATTTGCAGAAAGATTTAGAATCAAAGGATTTTGAAGCTATCATGGAGGGAAGAAGAGGTCGAATAGGAGGAAAGGTAATCATAATAGCACTTAACAATCTACTCATTATAGAATGCAAAGTTTCAGATAGAGGAGTAAACGTACGATTCATACGGAAAGCAGTGGATGCAGAAGTACTATTGGATGTAGCCGCAACTTGATCAGCAACTACATTCATCTGTTTATTAATCTTGACATAGTTGTTAGGTTTATGAAACTTATTAAGATTAGGATCATTGTCACTCTTATCAAGTGGAACAAGAGCCATTGGAGTGTTGCTCTCAAACTGACTCAGTTGTAATTGATAATGGTGAAATGCTACAGACAATTGTTGAAAGGAGGTAAATTCAGTAAGAAGAATCTTATCTCTAATATCCTTTTGTAAATTTGAAATAAACATGTGTTGAATATCAATATTAGGAACAGGATAAGAAATCTGAGCATGCAAATGCTTAAATCTACCAATAAAATCAGTTAATTTTTCCTTAGTGTTTTGTTTACAATGCATTAAATCATATAAGGACACTTGTGGTCCAATGTTATTTTGAAATTTTTGGATGAAGGAATTAGCCAGTTTAGGAAAAGAATCAATGGAATAAGGAGGTAAGGAACAATACCATTGTAAAGCCTTATCTTGAAAGGTTCTAGAAAAATTTTTAGCTAAAATCCTATGGTCATGAGCATAATCACTACAAAGGATTTGAAATGTTTTAACATGAGTAACAGGATCACCTTTACCATTATAATTCTCAAGACAAGGCATATTGGCTTGCTGAGGGATAGTATCACAAATGATGTCTAGGGATAAAGGACTACCCATGTCATATGTAGGAATGTTAAATTTGGATTGAGTTAAAGATGCAAGTTGTTGTTGTAAAGATGACACAGTTTGAGCCAAACTAATAATTATAGAATTATTAGAGGAAACAGGTGGCATAGAAATATTAGGAACACTAGGAAAAGTGTAAGAAGCAGTAGGAATAGAAGACACAACCGGTGGAACATTAGGAACCACAGTTGGATGAGGATTAGTATAAGTAAAAGGCACACTATGATATGAAGGTTGTGAGGTAGGTAAAGATACCGATGGAACACTCATAGGGATAGGTACGCTTGGGAGAGAAGTTGTTATCAAAGGAGAAGTGTAAGTAGGAATACTAGGTAGAGGAACAAAAGAAGGTCCTACACTAGTGATAATAGGTGTGAATCCTAACTCTTGAGCCTTTTGAGCTAAAGGTTTAACATTCAAATTCACAAAATGAGTAATACTACGCAAGAAATTAATACCTTGATCATTATCACAGAGGACTTTCTTTAGAGATAGAATCTTGATTATGGTTTTCTTGGATAAGCCAATTTCCCATTTTATCCAGGTCGGTTGAAAGGTTTTGCACTTGTTCAGGAGGAACTCTTAAAGTGTCATCTTCATCGTGAGATGAGTGAGAAGAGTTATGCTCCATAGAAGGATTGGAATCATGAGTTATCAAATTAGCATCCGAGATCCTAAAGAAAGGAGAGGAAGACTCGGGATTAAAGGAACCCATAAGTCTATGGCTTCTTCTAACCGGGATACTATAAGTAGGACTAGAGGTAGTAAAGCTCTTACACCAATACAATGCAAATGAACTAACACAAAATGTTGATCTATTAAAATTAAATGTAATTTGAAATATCATGCAAGGTCTAACATAAACAATGTAAATCTAACACCAAAAAGAAAGAGTTGTCTATTGCGGGTTCACCAAAATGTAAAGGGGGGGAAGGGGTAAAAGGAGATTGCTTATTAATTGTAGTTTGATTTTATTAAAGAGTGTGTTGATTCCCTTAACCCTACTTTACATTTAATTGAATTGATTGATTGTATATTGTAATTTTGATTAGGGAGAAGATACTCCTCTTCTATTCCCAAATGCACAAATGGAAGATCCAAGTTGATCAACCCAAAAGAAGGGCTAATGCACAAATGAATCAACTATTTGGAAAAGAGAATAACAAGAAAGATCTTAAATTTTGTTAATTGAATATATAGATATGATATATGACAGTAATTGAAAAGATAGGAGAAATTTACTAACCTTAAAAAATTATAGATCAAATAATGCTATTTTCTAAGGTCTGTAGACTATTTCTGGAAAAAATGAAGTATGATCTAGAACCGGAACGTAGAGATAAACAAAACCCAGAAATAGTTTTCCATTTTGATGTCATCTTATGAAAAAGGTTGACCTTGACCCACAAATGTCAACCCTGACCAATAATGTCAACCTTGATCTGCACAGGTCCGACAGAGAATTTGTTCACGGAGCCCGACAGAAAGCCGAAAAGGGTATCCAAATCTGTGTCCAAATCTATAGTCCTGAACCTGTACCTACAAGAAAAAGAGGTTTGTTTGTTGAGGGGGAGATTTTTTCCTTGGTCAAACTCCAATTTTGGAATTAACCTCAAATATGTGTAATTGAAATTGCATAAAGATAAACAAAGTAAATGCACAAATTCACCTTGCTTGTAAAAGTCCTTGTGGAGGATTCGAATCCTTGAGTCCACAAGTATGTATGCACCAAATATACATGTAGAATGTATAATGATAGGATGTCTTCAATCTCTTTCTTAAACATCTCTAACACCAAGTCTTGAATGCGTTCTTTAATTTGGATAGGCTTGGAAGAAGGTGGATGGAGAGATCACCAAAAGGGCATCATGTAGCTTGAATCCTTCAATGGCCTCCAATGTATCTCCTTCATGAAAATGGATGATTGAATGGATGAATTCTTGTTTGAGATCTTTCTCCTTAGCTTTCTTGAATCGCACTTGAAGATAGTTTGAGAATGCTTGATCACGATTAGAAGACTTAGAGAAAATGAGAGGAGAAAGCTCCCTTTTATATGAAACTAGGGCACAATCTTATAAGGAGGCTGACATAGGATAATTAAATCCCCATTAAAGCCTTTACCCCTAGGAGAGGACCTATATTAAATATAATTTAGGAATTGATGCTTCAGAACCCAAAACAGCTGACTCGGAAGCAGGAAATAACTTTTGCAAAGACTGACATTCAGAAACTGCAAGACCCTGAAGTTTGAACCCGAGGTCAAGGTTGAGGTCAACCTTGACCTAGGTCAGGGTCAAGGTCGACATAGACCCAAAAGTTTGACCTTGACCTTGAAGTGTAGAATCTCAGGTCTGTAGTCCAGAATGCAGAAATAAGGTTGGAAAGAAGTGGAAAGAGGGGCAGAACAGGGGGAAAGCTAGCTCTAACTTAGGAACCCATTCTAGGTGCTTGATATGACCCCAAACCACTTACTCTGAAGGCTAAACAAGTCTACAATGGAAGTGCTTCCATTTTCTGACTATACAGGGAGATACATGTTGTTTTCCTGTTCTAGCATTCTTCCACCTACACAAGATGCATCCTCTAGTGATGATCCATATGATATAGTAGATATACCATCTCCCTTTGAGATTACAGCTATATCATATTCAGAGCAGTTGCATCGTATGAGTGCATATTTAGCCAGTGGTCTAGTTTGCACATATCAGGCTATACAGATTATCCACGGTGTTCCTCTCAAGGATGTCCCAACATTTATCCCCACCATTCTTAGTAGATCTACTGGATCAAGTTCTCAGGGTGCACAGAGATAGGATGATATTCTTGTACCACCTACAGCTCTTCAACAGACTGCAGTTGAGGAGGATGCACCTCACCAGTCTACCCAAGCCACTTCATCAGATCCAGTTCATTCACTTTTTACCAGCTTTCTTACAGATGACCAGATTGATCCCTCACAGGTGTCCTTACATGATTCGGAGTTGAGTGATATCGGGAGAGCATTACATGTTGCTACAATATATATTTATTTAAATTTTGATGTATTTATAAAACTTACACTTGTAAATGACATAAATAATTTAAATTAAAATTTTGATATATATATATATATATATATATATATATATGTTCTCCAGAGTATTTTGGACAATGTGGAGCATGGATATGGAGATTTATAGACTCCTGGCGATCATGTGCATCATGAAAGACAGGTAAATTTACATGTTTTTCAAACTTAATTTTTCTAGGATCATAAGTATTTATTTTATTATACATGTGTGTATGCATGACACATATATTTCTTTTATTGTAAATAGAGATCAGGAGGAGGTGGACCATCATCAGGTCATAGATCAGGACATGGTCCTAGTTGAGCACATATGCTACTTTACATATTTCATAGCTCACAGATATATTGTAGACATTTCATATACATACATGTTATTTCAGACACATCTATATTCTAGACATTTCATCTATGTGTTATTTCAGACATATACATTTACATGTTATATGTTGGTATGTTATTTTAGACATTACATATATACATATTCATTTTTATCATTTCATATATCTATGTATGTTATACGTGTGAATGAGTTATTCATATTTTAGACATTACATATATACATGTTTGTTTTCATCATTCCATATATGTATGCATGTTAAATACATGTGAATGAATTATTTCATATTTTAGACATTACATATATACATGTTCATTTTAGTCATTTCATATAAGTATGTATGTTAAATACATGTGAATGAGTTAAGTACATGTTACTTTTAAACATTTCATATATGAATGAGTTATTTCATATTTTAGAGTTATTTTTATGTAAGTAACTAAGCTATTCAATTAACTAAGATATTCAATTTGTCATGTAAGTAATTTAAAATGGGATGTCTTAAGGGGTTTTCTTAAGGGGAGGTATAAAACAATACACATTAACACATAAATCTATAACAACATACATAAAAGCAATATAATAAACTCATTGAACCATTAAAATACAATTAACTAATATATTCAATTTGTCATGAAAGTAATTTAAAATAATTTAAAATGGGATGTCTTAAGGGGAGGTATAAAAACATACACATTAACACAAATCTATAAAAACATACATAAAAGATTTTAATAAACTCATTGAACCATTAAAATACAATTAAATAATCTATTCAATTTGTCATGTAAGTAATTTAAAATAATTTAAAAGGGGATGTCTTAAGGGGAGGTATAAAAACATACACATTAACACATAAATCTATAACAACATACATAAAAGTTTTTAATAAACTCATTGAACCATTAAAATACAATTAACTAATCTATTCAATTTGTTATGTAAGTGATTTAAAATAATTTAAAAGGGGATGTCATAAGGGGAGGTATAAAAACATACACATTAACACATAAATCTATAACAACATACATAAAAGTTTTAATAAACTCATTGAACCATTAAAATACAATTAACTAATCTATTCAATTTGTTATGTAAGTGATTTAAAATAATTTAAAAGGGGATGTCTTAAGGGGAGGTATAAAAACATACACATTAACACATAAATCTATAACAACATACATAAAAACTATATATAAAACTCATTGAACCATTAATATTCAATTAACTAAGCTATTCAAGTAACTAAGGTATTCAATTTGTCATGTAAGTAATTTAAAATAATTTAAATGGAGATGTCTTAACAGGGTGTCTTAAGGGGATGTGTATAACAACATACATTAAAGATATATATTAAATCCATTGAACCATCAAAATATACATTATAAAAGAATAGACAATATACCAAGCTTGCATAACTATAGAGTTCAAATTGTAGATTTCAATAACACATATCCAATATCCAATACATTAAGTAAGAGTTCAAACTGTAGAGTTCAAATACGAAAGTATGAGAGCTACAAAATTAATTTTATCCTAAATCTCCTGATACATATAGTCTGGATCCTCTCTATCTTTTATTATCTCCAAACATTTTTCATTTTCTTCAATAGGAAACCTCCACTTTTGATTGCGACGTCCTCTTTTTTGTAATGTCTCAAATTGCAACTTTGTTGCTAAAAGCAAGTGACTGTAATGTAGAACTTTTTGCCTAGACATGTATTCAATAAATTGAACACCATTTTGTCTATCTTTACTTGCTGATAATATGTTCCTTCAATAACAACTGAACCAGTTGGATATGACTTTCCATCACCATCTACAACTTCTTCTGGCAATTTACATTTTGCTTTCGTGCATCTTAGTAGATAATAATCTACACTTTTAGCATTGTCAGGATCCGCAACCATAGCAAAAATATCACCTAGATAAAAATGCAGATTAGATATTAAATTCAAATCAAAATTATAATAAATTAAATTTAAATAAAAGATCATGTACATGTGCACGCACCTGTAATAACCAAATCAGAAACATGCTCATAATCAGCTTAATATATAGGATCATGAATATTTATGGCAATGTTGTCATCTTCATAAGGAGGCATTCTGATTAACTCCTTCACATCCCATTGTGAAACATATCCATTTGCAATATTCTCACATTGACTCATTGGATTTTCCTCAATGCAGTCAACAGAGAAACATGATTTTTCTCTTACTTGAATCAATAGAGGTTTGTGTTGCCTGGCACTCATCAATTGATGTAAACTTCTAACACCAACAATCCTTTGACAATTGTAAGGATTATATCGGTCTATATCTGTTACAAATATGAAAGATTAAGTTGTTACATATGCAATATTATAATCACATAATAATTTAAATCAATGAGAATTTGAAAATGAATTGAAGTGAATACACTTACTTGACAACCATCAGACCAAATCCAGTGTTGTGAAGCTTTTATCCCATGATTCGCAATATCTTCAAAATACATTGCAAAAAAATGAGCCACATAGCTCCTATCATGAACCTTATCATCATTGATATAGAAATGAACCTCCTTGATGATAATGTGTTCATTTGGATTGGTACTTTCTACCTCATCCAAATCAAATTGTGTGTATCTATAGGTCACTTTCACAAATATTGCAACTTGGTCAGAATGATAATATTGAGCTTAAAGCTCTAATTTAGGGGAGAATCTATAGTTCTCAGAGAAATCTACAACTAAAAGAATACAACCAAGTGGAAAACAATTTTTGGAATCATGACACTGTTTAGCTTTCCATCTTGCACCATGACAATGCTGGATATGTTGATAAATGATAGTACAAAACCTGGTCATAAACTCAAGGTAGGGCAATTCACTCTCCTTCAATACAATTTGGATTCATCTCCGGTCTTAGTTCGGTATGTCTCATATTCAAATCTCTTCCACAAAACTGGCGTTGCAACATTAATATTCTCAATTTGCAATGGAAATTTATGTAAATCTCCACAATCACTGCATGCACTCTTTATACATTGTACTTTAAACTCATCTGAATCTTCTAATTTCTCACATAAAATAGACTTCATAAATTGTGTCGTACTTTCAGGGATGACCATATTTGAATTAAGTACTGTCATAACCTTTTTATATGATTGCAAATATAGATGAAATTCAACATGATTTCGACAACAACAAGTTTCACGTACCTTATTTATGCATACAAAACAAGGGCGCAACCTCTCAAACATTCTTTGAAATATTTTCACATCTGAAAATTCTTGTTTGAATGCTTCAAACAATTCGCTTTGTGTTGTATCTATAAAATGTTTTGGATGTGCAATTTTCATACCGGTCTCTTTATCTTTCATCTGTATAGTATCCCTTCAATTAGAAGAAACAGGGGAGTGAGCGGTCCAATATTCAATGACCTATCTTTTTTACATCTTCAAAAAAAAATTATTTTTGAGGAAGTCTACAAATATTAACCCAATTCTTTTGAATATTTTCATCTTACATCTTTCTCTTCCTGATATATCTTTGAACAATTTTTGCAGATACATTTAGTAAATCAGAAAATGCATGTACTTTTTTTCTCTGTGTGAACCACCTACTAGATAAAGTAGTCATCAACGCTCTATGTGCAACACTTAAATCAACTCCTCGACTTGAGTTATTAATGTCTTTCAATGCATCTTGCAAATTTTCAACTATTGTTCGATTTACATTGTCTCCTGAGTTTTTCTTGTTATCAACACTAAACAACTCCAAAATAAGAGTCATTTCTTTTTTCATGAATAACCTAGCAAATAATTGTGCTTTTCCAATTAGACTTTTATTTTGAAAATATTCATCCCAAATCTTTTTGCATTGTTTTTTTATTGTGCTTTCAGGTACTAATTCGTCAGATGAAAATTGACTGAAAAATGAATCCTCATCCATCTCCATCAAATTTCCCATGTCAAAAGATATATAGCCATCAATTTGTTCCCCTACTTGAATTGGATCTTCTTGGACTTCAACAGGTTCATCTTCATTATTATTTGTATGACCTTTCATTTTGTCATTCTTTATTCGGTCATATTTTCTTGTTTTGTTCATTTTATTCCCCATTGCACAATTTGTTTAAATTGAGAGCTTCAATTCACTTACATACATAAAACCATATACTCTTGATAAAAAAATTAAAAATAACATTGATAAGTTCATAATTTAATATTGAATAATGCTTTAATTAAAAATACAAGAAAATCTCAAAAAACTATATAAAAAAAAAACTTACAAATAATGCAAACCTCCTTGATAATCTTAATTCTTAGTTGCCCTTTAACACCCAAAAATATGCCTTTAAAACAATTAAAAAATAATTTTATTAAAAAAATATTTTTTAAATTAGAATAATTGATAATTATTTTTAAATTTTAAAAAAAAAATTTATATATATCAACTTTGAGGGTCGTGGTCATCCACATGACCATGTTTGGTCGGCCTTAGTTTCGGTCGAAACAGTTTTAGCCGAAACGGTTTCGATCGGAACTATTTCAGTCGAAACTACTTATGTGGCATCCCATGTGGCAGCCAAATAAGCAAAAAAAGGGGAAATTGGTAAAACGTCATTTCTGGGGCTTACTTGTCCACCAAAACTATTTTTTAAATCTAAAAATAAACTTTTGTAGAGCTCCGAGTCTAGATTATGGTCATATAATTTTTATAGTATTTTGATTAAATATAATATATTATAAATTAGAAAAAACTCCAAGTAGGTATTTTAACATTGAAGAACATGCTCATTCGAAAAAAGAAAAAAAATAGAAAATCATGTCGAAATTTTTTAAAACTTATATTTAACACTAGAGGAGAGAGTCCTCTTAAAGAATATATAATTTTTTTTGTATTTGGTGTATATTTGCTAGGGCAAACTAGGCGGAAGATAAAAAAATGTTAATTTTGGGTAACTCCGACTTTGAATAGTTATAACAGACAAAATATATACCGAAAACCAATCTTTTTTTTTCTGCACTAGTTGTACATGTCATCTAAAATATATTATGAAATCAGAGGGAAAAATGATTATTTACATATATTGTGTTGGTGGGAACTAGACCCTCGATTTTCAGCGTTTTTCAACAATTAAAAAACTAGACTTCAAAAATTAAAAAACTATGTCAATTCTTATTCAATTTTTAAAAAAAAAATATGGGCATAAACTATATCCAATTTTACACATTTCGTTAGTTTACATCATTTTCAAATTCTACACACAAATACCACTTTTATGTCATTAAAGTTTAACTCCTTTGCATGTCGTGGTCCTCTTCCTTTGTAAACGTGAGACACAGGTTTGTACTTTTACCCATCTTATGAGTTCCTAATTTGGGGAAATATTTTTTGGTTGCAAAGTTTCTTTAAGAGGTGGAGGGTTATCTTTTCATGGGTTGGATTTTTAGTTCTTGTAGAAAGACTGATAATTTTACCAGAGGATATTTGTATGTGATATGATTCTGGGATGTCATGTTCACAGACTTTACTTCTAATTACTTCCATGTTGATTGAAATTTGATTGTAGTCAACCAAGCTTTTTAATTTTAATTGATATTGAATATAACTAAAGTCTATTTCAATTTTAATAGTGATTATTTTATAAGACTATCATTTTTGTATATGAAGTTGGTTTTAGTAATGGACCATGTTTGAAACTAACTCTTCTAGTTGAAATTAATTTAACGATAAAATATTCCATGTCTACGATGTTATCAGAAATAGATAGATGAATAGGTGTCTTTGAATGCATTTAATGTTTCCCAGCTTTTTATAGATGCACCCATGAGATGGTATGAATGTTCTGATCTGTCTCTAGGATCTTTTTATTACATTCTCATCTCGACTATGAAGGGATTATCGTATACTATGCCAAATTGTGAAATATGTTGGCAAGTTGACTCCCAGGGAGTATATAACTTAGTTTGTGTTGTCATTATGGCAACAAAGTCTTATGTAGTTTTGACAAAAAACTTAGTAGTGAAAATTGAATAAGTATAGAAGACAATACAAAATAGAGATACACAGATGATCAGAGCACCAACGCACATGCGTACGGCCGATTCAGACTAATTGCCTTCAGACATAAGCTCTATGATATTTTTTTATGCTTACCCTATACACGCATAGTATGGAATCTCAGTATGGATAAGTTACAGAAAGAACAAGTACACTAGCAGTTCAGAATACAGAGTATGGAGCTGACTTCAGGTTTTTGATTAGCGTGTAATCTTTTGTTATGTAAAGGCTAAGCGCCTATTGTAGTAAGTTTGTAACCATTTATTAAACATTATTTTAAACACGCTTAAGCCAATTTATTTGGAAGCGTCGTGTATGTTGTTTTTGGGCCGACTAAGGTCTTGTTTATAGTTGCGTCTATTCAGGCATAAACATATATAAACGCAATGAAAATATATATTTGAAGTGTCGAAGAAATATGTAGAGCAAAGTAGTGTAAAGATGTCAGCATGAGATAGAGCCCTTAAAGAAGATAAGAGCATAAGCGCATAACCGGAACTGATCAGACATCTGTGTCATATACTATAGTTCACTTTTGGATATAGTGCATATCTATTATCAGGAGGTTGTAGCCTTATTTTCTAATTGAGCAATGAGCTCTTGGACAGTGAGTCCTCACCCATAACAGGGTTTTTTTGTAAAAGAATCCTTACAGGGTCAAGCATTTAGCCAGGTCATTGTACTTGCATTGTAAAGACTGCTCCTAACAGGGCAAAGGAACTTTAACAGGTTCATTATACTAGTGCAATATTTGTGGGTACTAATTCCCACCAGGGTTTTCCTCTAATCAAGGTTTCCCCGTAATCATATTATGTGTTATGTGATCTTGTATTAAGCTTCAAGTGATATATAATTGATTTATGTTTAAAGTTGTTGAAATAGAATAATTGGTTAAACACTGATTCACCCCCCACCTCTCAGTGTTCCAACAATTGGTATCAGAGCTCTGGTCCTCTGAAAGAAATTTTAACCACTTGCGGAGATCATGGATTCAGCAGAAGCAAAAAATCTGAAAAAGAATCTTGAAGCAGCCCTTGAAGATCTAGACAGATTTGAGAAAGAAAATGAGGAACTTAAACTAAAAGTTTATGGCTCACAAATTCTTATCAAAAAGTTAAGAAAAGATTTGAAAGATTGCTCTACAAATGATTTGGGGAAAATGGTCAAGAAACTGAATGAAGAAAACTTATCTTTAAAGGATAAGATAGAAGAATTGAATGATCAGTTAACTAATAGCCTAACAGCTATTGAAGAAAAGAAAAAAGAAAATAAATAGTTAGATGAAGAACTCATGCAAGACATTATGAAAATATTGGAATTGGAAAACATCAAGAATAAGATTGAATCTGGATTATCAGGAGCAAAAGACAAGATTGATAAAATTCACACAAGTTCTGATTTAATTCAATCACAACTTTATGCACAAAAGCTAAAAGGTGACACCACTGGTATGGGATATAGTATAGCTCAAATTGAGATCAATTCATTACAAGAAATAAAGAAAGCTCAAACAGAATCTACAAAAGAAAAGAAAACTGAGAATCATAACGAGACTAAAGTAGAACACAAGGAAGTCAACTGTACTTTCTATGCCTATAACAAACATGGTCACTTGGCAAGAGATTGTAAGGATGTAAGACCCTTTAATGGTTACTGTTACTCCTGTAATAAGTTTAGTCATAGGGATGTTTATTGCAGGACAAATCAAAGAAATCAGTCACAACTAAACCAAAGGAATCAGACTCAATACAATCAGAGAAACCAACCTCAAAGAAACTTGCAGAACATTACATGTCAGATTGTAATTACAATGGACACACACCCAAGCAGTGCAGAATGTTGAATAACAACATTATACCTCCTATCATTTGTCATTCACGTGGAAAAGTTGGACACATCTCAAGGTTTTGTAGGTCAATAACACAAGGACAAGAGAATCCTAAAAGGTCTTTGTTTGAAGAATTAGGAGAAGTTAAGTTTGTGGAACCTAAAACTAACTCAGATAAAAAATGGGTTGAAGTAAAAAGGGATAATGAAGAGAACAATGTATTAGATGCATCCTCAGTACACGCACCTTCTACTTCTAGATAGTTTCAACCCTCATGGTCTTAGGGGGAGCTATTCTAGCTCTGAACCCCTGCGTGGCTGGTATAATCACCTCCAAGTATGTGCCTTTGGATTCATATGAGTGATAACAAAAGAATACAGTATACATTCATGCATTGTCTATACTTCATTCTGAATAAAGTTTGAAAGTCTCAGTAAAAGCACCTACGACATTAAATGCATAAAAACCTTTATATAAATCAGTGGATTGATTGATTATTCTCATTGTTCACATTTGAGATCAAAAATTTGCAAAGCACAGAAGAACTAAGCATCAAAAGAAATCAAAGGTATCGATTTGATTAGTTGGCAAATAGATTACAAGTTGAAATGGAACCCTAGTAGTCTCGCGTCATTTTGATTTACCATGAAACCCTACTTAATCAAGTTTCAAGTAAGTATGGCAAACCCAATTGTATTTGACATTGCTGAAAGGAAGAGATTTGTCTTTAAGAAGCATCCATTCAATTCTATATTAGATAATGTTGAAGGAGCATTCTCTAAGACTCCGCTAGGATTCGTGCACGTGGAAGACATTCATGCGTACATCTACAGCATGAAGGAAACAGTTGGAGACAACAACATAGCTACTCTTATGGGTTCAATGAAAAAACCAGACTACTCATTCAAGGATGAATACACGCATCTCACTGATAACCCTATCTTTGAGTAGTCCAATGCGCACGAGTTCTATGAGCCAGAATGGGTGAAGATATTACTAAGAAGGATACATGATGACCTATATTGGATTGGTGAGGTTCCTTTCTACATCCTACAGACCTAATCCATGAAATGACTAGACTTCCAAAGACTGGACCAGTTCTTCCTATTGGAAAGGATGTTAAGAAGCGGGTTGAACAAGTTTTCTTATCTAGAAGTGATAGGCACGGCATGACTGTCGATCCTATTAAGGAGAATGAAATCAAACTACTCACTATGATACTTGGATACAAGTTTTAGCAGGCGAGTAGATTGAATAGTGTGTCCGCAATAACAGTTCTGGCAGTAATAAGGATAGTGAAAGATAACACTCAGTACAATATCTGTGAACTATTGTGTGCACAGTTGATTGAGAACATCAAGGCTATTAAGCATGACAAGAGAAAGATATTCAGGTTTGGCTCTTTGATCATCTACCTGTACTTCCACGTTGTTGGTAAAGTTGCAAATCTTTACCTAGATAGGAGTAAACCTACTATGTCTCAGATACCACTAAAAGCTACATCAGAGAGTAGTGCAAAAGATATTATGGATATGGGTATCAAAAAATTCAGGATCAAGATACAGAAGAGGTTTCAAGATACCTAAGAAGGTAGTTGAGAAATACAAAGACACCATATGCTTCATGGTGGAAACTGACTATACTTGCATGGAGGCAGTTGAGCCTAGAACAAAATGGATTCACTCTCTCGGTTATGAAGTTGAAGAACATGTTTTGGAAGGTTATGCACAAGTCCTCCTATCTGTGCCCCAAGGATCCCAATGTACCTAGATGGGGTACTTACAAAGAATAGACAAATCAAGTTGATTCTGTCTTATACAGTGCTGACAACAAAAGGAAGGCATCAAGGATTACCTCAAATATCTTAAAAGTTCATGGTGTTACACAAGAAGACCTAGACAGAGCTAGCTAAGATAGTCAAAGAACTTGAGAAAACTCCCATTGAAGTAAAAATAGAATTGTTTGATGATATGCCTAAGAAGAAGAAGAAGAAATCAAATGTAGACACATCTGTGCCATCAACCACCATTGATCTAGAATCTTCACCACCTTTTGTACCCAGCAAGATGACTAGAAGGAAGAAGCAAGTTCCTGCAAGTCATCCATCTTCAAGAACTACAAGGAGCAAGGTAAAGAACACACAAGCCCCTCTTGAGGTAGGATTTAGACCTAGTCTAACTATTCTAAAGAATAGAATTGTTAATGAAGGAAGACTAGAATCTCTCAAGAGTGTATATGACAAAAATCAAGAGATAGACAAATCATAAATTCATTCTATGATCATCTCTCACATGATTAAGTTCAAAAGGATAGTATTGGAACTCAAAACAGTCATACCAGACAAGGTATGGAACATACTTGATGTATTAAAGAGGCAAGCAATTGAAGAAGCTATGAGGATAAGAGAAGAAACATTGGATAGTCTTCTTCTAGCATGTTCGCATGATGAGAAAGCCATTCTGTTGGATTTAGTAAATCCGCACCTAAGAACCAAAACAAGAGTTCTCCATATCATGAATAAGGAGTATGATCTGGTTGGTGAAGAGACTCAGAAATCTTTTGAGCAGGTATTTCTGGATAGACATATGTATCCTTCAACAGCGCCTACAACAAAGGTAACTCTAGTTCCTCCCAAACAGGTTACAAAACTAGTGATTTAGAATGCACCTAAGACAAGTCCATAGGTTTCAGCGTGCTCAGTTTCAATATCCTTTGATACAGTAAAAGATTTAGGAGATACTATAGTGATTGATGATATCAAAATATCCATGACCGTCTCTGACAATGATATGGACAAAGTTGAAAAAGCATTTGTAAGCACTGAGGAGACAAAGGAGGTGTGCACTGATGACACATCTTTACAACAAGATGAAGTTCCCTCTAAAGATTCAACAGACTTGAATAAAGA
>MU226670.1:690707-708550 GCA_018584345.1 Thuja plicata
AACACTGATTCAGCCCCCCCCCCCCTCCTCAGTGTTTCCAACAAAATATTACTTGCATTTTGATTTTATGGTTCTGTATTTTCATTAGTGAAATGATCTGGCGCATTACCTTCAGTCTAGTTTCATTTTCAATATTCTTCTCTTTCCATCTCTCCCTGTTCATGGAGATATGACTCCTCAACCCTAGAGATTGTTTAGAGAGTTAGCTTTTTGGTCCCACAACACTCAAACTTTCTCAAAGGTTTGTTACCTTTATGGGTTGCAAAATTCAGGATCGACAAATGTAATTTTTAATTTTCTAGGTTAATTCTTGAAGTTAGACCCAACTTTTACAAAATTTATGCACACCTTCTGCATGCATACCTTAGTGGAAGTTTGTATGTTAACAACATTATTAGGTGAGGTGTTTTATACACCAAATGATTTCTCTTGGTCTTAATTGATTAATTACGAGGGCATCCCATTTGGATGTAAATATAAGTTCACTACGAGGCACTCACCTTCATATTGTCCCTCTCGTATCCATAATTATTCATCCTCGACTTGATGGAAAAATGCTCTTCCCAACCATCTTATAATGTTTCCAAAATATTTGATAGTTTATTCAAAGTAATATGATCTACTCCCTCCTATTCCAATTACTTTACTCTCTACGCCTAATGAGGTTCCTGTGGATCCTTTGGTTAATGTTTGTGATACTCAAGAACCTATTTCTACTAATCCTATTTTACTTTTAGATTTGGAGTGTTAGTTGTGTGTTCTTAACATTACAATTTATCAACCAATAAATCTATAATGTTCCTTATCAACTGTGTAGTGCCCTTAGATGGACCCTATAGGGGTATCTCCTCCCTCTTTTCCTAGGCTTGGAGGTTCGGGACTAAATACTTCATGGACACTTGTTTGAAGGTGAAATAAAGTTCTTCTCAAATTGGCCTTTCAAACACACCAAGTTAAAGAGTGTGAGGGTGCATAGGATTGGATCAAGTATTGTATAGGATTTACCTGGGTTTCTTTTTTAATTTTTGACATTTTATTTAATATTGGTTTGTGTGTCTATTGTTTTGATGTTCTTTTGTAATGGAGTTTAGAACCTATAAAAAAACATAAGTTACTTTAATAGAAACCAACATAGTAGTTAAATCAACAAAACATAGCTAGGTCATCTTACAAGAACTAGTGAAAATGTATATGAGATGACAATTTAGATTTTATATTTTACAAGTTCAAAGTTTAGATCTATTATCTAGAAAATGACCTAAGATAAGTTTACAACCATAAATTTGAACCAAAATGATAATTAGAGAATAAAGAAATTGAAACAAATATATAAAAGCAAACAATAACAAGATCAAAATATGACAATACTATAAATTGAATTCAAATTAAATGATACCATTTATAAACCACTCGTAATATAAAAGATTATAATAGATTATAATAGAAATGGGGCAAAACATAAGAAAAATGATGGATATAAAATTTTCACTATTCCAATTGTGTACCTATAATTAAATGGGCAACACATCTTTAGTATCCAAATCCTTTAAAGTTAATGAATTCTTATATTCTCATGTAGTACATGGCTCATGGGTCTTAGCTATAAAATAGTCCCCACACGGAAGAAAAGATGTTTCTTCTTAAAGGTGGAGCGTTATAGACTTGCATACCTACTATTTTAATGAGATGGAGTCTTTTCAAAAAAGAGATGTACCAAGCTACATTGTACTAAATAACAATTATTGGAAAGGAATCAAGTGGTGTTCTAAATTGGGTAAAATATATATTTATGAAGAAGTAGTCTTTTCTTTCCTTTTATGAGGAATTTCCTTACAATCTTTAAAAATGTTTGAAATCAACTAATAAGCTCGTTTATACAAACTACTAATAATAATATTTAATTCACCAACATGCATTCATGTGCAAACATGTTCACCAAAGAGAATCCCATACAAAAAAAGGTTATATCAATAGTTTAACAAACTTTTACATATAAGAAATTTACGCAGAAGAGACACTGAACTGAAAATGAACGGCAGATTTGGATGCCATGGAAAAAGATAATGCGCATTAATGCTTCTACAGTTGTGATTCCTATTAAATTATGTTACCGAGAAGAAAAGTAATTGAGCACACATATTAAAGTCTTATTAAAATGATAGCCATTATGTCAAATCAATATACTAAAATGCTGGAAACGTGGAGTCACAAACTTTTAATATACTTTTACTTGGCATACAAATAATTAATACATGGGAACAAAGATTTCAGGGAAATGAATAAAATTAAATTTTTAAATTGAAGGAAATAAACTTAAATTATTAATTTGAAAAGTATTCTTATATTTTTTAAGGAGCTTTTTTTTATGTGAGTATATTAGAAAAATAAAAATATTGAATTTGAAGTGCCCTTATTACTAAGTAGATAAAGTGATTGTTGGACCGTGTTTTGAAATTCAGGAGAAGTATAAAGTTTTCAAGAACATATGTCCCATGTTTTCTTAATAGAATTTGAATATTGTATGAATTATAAAGGTTATATTTTTAATTATAATTTATTATTTTAATGATATAATGAAACTTTTTAAGATATTAAAATAGTAGATTTAAAATGTTTTGATCTTTTGAAAATAAAATTATTAAATGAGTATAAAAATAGATTATGTAATGTCAAATATAAAGTGTTATTAAAAATATAGCAATTAAATAAAAAGAGCACCATAATATAACTTACATTTAAGTTGGACAAAAATCATAAGAAACAAAAATTAGAATAAAAGATGTAAGACAATGAAGATCTATAATAATAATTAATTTAAATATACCAAACCTACCACCTCTTACATCTATTTCTCTTTTGTTTACATTTAGCTTCTTGGATGTCTTGTTAGAGGTAGGAAATGAACTCCATAACATATTTTTTGTATGGTAGTGAGATCTATGCATTAAATGGACACAAAACACTATTTTTGTAAAGTTGCTTCCACCTAAATTTAATTGGAATAATGATAAGCATGTAAGCTTTGTTGAACTTTCTTAAAATATCAACAAAAAAGTCCCAAGAACATTCAATTCATGAACAAATCCATGATTTCATAAAAAATATTACTAGCTAGATTAGCTAGGTTTTGCATTCAAGTAAAACATTTCCCCTTAATCCTTCTCACAATGAGATTTTTATATTCTCCATCTCCACCTTTCTATTAGCCAATAATGTACTTGAAATTAGTCTAGTAATAATAGTTATAAACCTATATATTAACAACTGCATTTAAAAAAATCTAACACTTCTTTATTGAAAAATAAAAGAATCAAATGACATGAGGCACATACTATGATCTTATTACTATTGTTCTTCAATGAAAAATAAACTTTCATTTAATAATTGCAACACATTTCCATACTGAAAAAATTTAATAATTAATTATATTCATCCACTTTTTAAAAAATGAATATGTTTCCCTTTAACTACCTTTTTATTGTTATTTCTTTTCATCTGTTGAAGGCATAACAATAGTCATTAGCTCTTTAACTTCCAAGGCTATATTTTATGTAACACAACAAATTTAACTCAATGATGCTAATGCAATTGTAAATGAATTGATTTTTCATGTATTCATGTTATGGCTATAAATAGTTATTAATATCTTTTCTCTATTTTTTGTTGTTGTTGTTGGAGAAATGATCTATTATCATATTGATGTCTTTGTTTGTTATGTGTTAAAAAATGTTTGTTTGAAATGTATCCCTTAGAATTTTTACTCTCTTTATGCATTTGCTAAATTTACAACTCATTTCTTTTGATTCATATAGGGATTAATAAATAGAATCACCATCGACCATCAACATAGTTTTTTCTCTAAGATGTAATATCACCATGCTCTATGATCATTTTTTCTTATTTAACAACATTTGTTTTATAAGATACGTAAATAAAGGGAACCACCATATCTTGGCATAGTAAAGGTATCCATAATCACAAATTCAGTGAACGTAATGCTTAGGCTATCCTTGTCTAATCAATCCAATTTTAATATAGTGGATCCCTTTATGAAGGAGATTATATCTTATCTAGTTTCCCTAGTGACCCTTGAATATTTCCACTTATCTATTGATTAGAGAAATATAATAACATTTTTATTTTGTTGAGGGTTTAAAATAATGGAAAATTTTCGATGGCATTATAAAAATAAAATAAATTTGGATTAAAAAATCTTTTTATTCATGTTTTATTTAAAGATTCAAAGTCAGACTAATAATTAGATTAAATTATTAGAAGCAAGACATATGTAAAATCACTGTCACCTTTATCAGTAAGGTGTAAAGTTGAAGCCACTCACAAGTATGCAATATGTCACATCACAATTAAAGTTCAGTAGTGGGTGCCAGCAAATTGATCAATGAAAGCATATCAGACACAACTTTATCAACAACCTAATAAAATTATGAGCATTTTGAAGCATATCAGATATAACTTTATCATTAACCTAATAGAATTATGAACATTTTGATTTGAGAAAGCATTTCAAATATAACTTTATCAGTAATCCTATAAAATGATAACTAATTGATCATAATTAACCTATAAATTCATTAATATTATATTATAAAACTATAAACCTAGAACAAATCTACCATTATACCAAGATTTTTCATAAATTTGATATCTTTTACTAAAATTACAAAAACGGGATTGCCTCAAATTGTAAAGCCAAGCATATAATTCTTTGTGCACAACTCACATGGCAAGTCAGAGATCCAACTTCCAACTTGTGCATAGCATCCATTTTTAAAGGGCTACCAAACGTACTTACTACGTTGAGGACACTAATCTATATAAAAAATTTCACCTTTGATGTCGACCCTTCATTTATAAAACTCACTTGATGCCCACAAAAAGGGGAAATTGTCTAACCAAGAACAAATAATTCAAGCTTTTCTGACATGAATTAGAACCTTTGATAAGGACATTAGACTAAAATAATTGCACTCTTTAGCAAATTGCCCTCCATGATCTTGGTCG
Organism: Thuja plicata; assembly: GCA_018584345.1. Taxonomy (NCBI): domain Eukaryota; kingdom Viridiplantae; phylum Streptophyta; class Pinopsida; order Cupressales; family Cupressaceae; genus Thuja; species Thuja plicata. The sequence continues at coordinate 695,730 of MU226670.1, forward strand.
TAGACTTGAGTTCCCTATCTCAATCCCATAGACTCCATGTGATCCATACCCACTGAGTCCCTAGACCCATATTATATTCCCTCCCCAACCCCACACCATTTTTAATTGCATTATTAGCCCCTAAGGGACAGATCAGATAATGCAATGTGACAAAACCATGCGTAAATTAAATCCCTTTTTAATTTCTCCATTGACTTACAAAGTCTTTGGTTCATATTTCCACTGGCCTAATGTTGAAAGGGAGATAAATACCCTAGGTGGTAACTTGATTCAATAATTTATTCAATAGTTCATTTTATTCATTATTCAATACAAATAAAATAGTTTATTTATTAAACCTAGGGCATATGATAATAACATTGTTTCTTGTTGGGCATGCGCGGCGGCCCCCATTGGGAGGCTCAGCATCTCCGCCGCCGGCCCGCCACCGTCCTTTACTGAAATGCCGCAAATAAATTAAGGCCTCTTATTATTATTATAATAAAACAATTACAGGCCCCTGGTTATTATTTTAAATTCGCATTATTGCCAGCCACAAAATTCACGAGACATGGGCACGTGGGCAAAGGTCCGTGTCACATGACGGAATCTGAAGTATACATCCATTTATGTCCGCCAGAAAAACCACTTACATGTCATTTTCCACGTCACCCTGCCCGGACTGCCCGGACCATGATGCTTGTGACTTACGCTTCTCCCGGGCAGTCAACAAGATCCGCCTTGTCCAGCTCGGACCCGGGTGGGCTCCAGTGGATTAGGTCAAACACGCTGTCCCAGACTTTTGTGGACTGGGCCCACATCGATCTTGGCGACCGGTCCCATGGGCCCATTTGACCAGTTCAGAATCAGTACTAACTACAGGCTGCCGGCGCAAAGCACGTGCGCCTGTCTGCACGATCGCGAGTTTGCGCAGGACCGTACCGGTAAAAGTTAAGCCCCTTTGATGGACATCCGACGGCTGTTGTGGCCTCTTGTTTTTAGCTCAACTCAGCCGTTGGTTTTCACCGAGGGGGACATGATTCATCAAATGCCATCGTTTATCGAGCGTTTTAACTTTTTTGGAAGAGGCCCTTCGTAAACCTTTGCCTTTGTTTCAACATACTTTATTTTTAACTTTTTCTTTCTCTTTCAACATCCTTGTGTGTTCTCGTAATAATTCAATTATGGGCATTCACTTTCTGCTTGGACCAAATTCATTTAATCTCCCGATCTTTGTCTAGAGAATGTAGCTATTGTTGTTGAAGATTACTTGCTTTCACAATTGTGATCTCTTGAAATGACTAAATTGATTTTGTTGGAAAAGACATAAACCACCATATCTTCTACTACAAAGGTGTCATCAACTATTAATTGAATAATATAAATGGATTGTTCTATTAGGTAAATCGGAAGGGGGTCCAAACTCATACATCAAATAAATAGATTGTTAAATGTATTTATTTGAAATAATAAGATTACGGTTTTGTGTATTTTTTCATTTGTAGAAATTAAATTTTTGTCTAATTACACAATATAGTATAAAATAAACAATTGAGGTTTCTCATCTAATTTGGGATAATTTAATGAAGATAAAAAGATTATGAGAATCCAAAAGTCTAGCGTGGAACCAACAATAATTGTCTTTCTTTCAAGACAATCCCACTTCATTATTATGATCCCATTCTTAGCAAATCTAAGGCTTTGGTGTCTATAATAAATGTTCACTTGGTACCATCTAATGCAAAAAATCAAGAGTGCTACTAAAGAGCATTGTAGAGCTTGTTATGTAATGGTTAAAATTAAAGATAAAGACTTCACAACATGTTTTATCAATAGAATTAATAGTAAAACTAAAAGATAATGCTTGTGACTTTATTTAGACATGCTAGTTATTTGCTAACCAACATAGAAAACAATGACTAATACCCCTAATGCACCTTAAAAGAAAAAACAAAATCTTGACCATTTTATCAAAGTATTACAAAACCTCGATCATTTTATCAAAGTATTTTATTTTTAATCTTTCCATTACGTGTACAAATTGCCAATGATGATAGCCTTAAATTTACATAGCTTTAGTCATGTGACACTAAACTTTGACACCCACAATAATGGGTAGCAATTAAACCATGTGAATTTTAATGAAAATTTGAAATTTGAAATCAAAGGATAAAATTGCAAGTTGTTATTGTTATTTTTGAGATAAGATTACAAAGTATAATTGTCTTTAGGGTGAGTAGATTCTCTCCATTATAACATTCCTATGTAATTGATCAAATCTTAGGTCAGAAGATACACCAAAATAATCCAACAAATGCTCTAAATATATACATCTAAAATATGAACCCAAATTAATTTAACAATTAGAATTGAAAAGTAAAATATTTATTCTCTTCTTTGAATTGAAATAAGATTAAAAAACAAATGCTAAAATAAATTCTAACCGATCAAAATAAAATACATAACAAATAATGTAAAATGCAAACACAACTCCAACATTCATTAAAAATATATGAGTACAAATCATTTAATCCAAAACTATGCTCAATCTTTCTTATAAAAACTTATCCATCTATCTGTGTTATTTGGACCTTTATTAAGACCGTATGCCTTTCTGCGCTTAGCCTTATTGAATAGACTAAACAAACTATTACTAGTGATAATTTATAAAACTAGGTTGAGCATATTTTAAAAATCATGGTACTGAAATATAGGCAAACTTGTCGATCTCATTCATGTCGGAATGACTCTCTCTAATAGATAAACATATCAAAAATTCAAATAGAAAACCATAAAAATAATAATAATAACAATTGGTTAACTTCTGTAATCAATGTGAGGACAACATAATTTCAAAAAGAAATCATATTGTATTTAGAATAAATTAAACGTGTTATTTTTCATAAATAAATTGATTTTGCTTCCCATTGGTAAACAATAGAACACTAAAAATCAATATTGGGATCATCTCATTAAAGACCACAACTCCTTCTATAATTAGATTTTGACTTTAGAAACTCTTAATATAAGAAAATATCAATCATGAAGCCAATTCTTAATTACATTACACCTTTTTGTGAATTTTTCGCAAGATTTTTATATCAATAATATAAATAAGCCAATGGCAGTTTTTTATGAAATAATATTTTTTTATAATAATGATGTTTCACTTTTAATAGGCTAATGACTAAATTGTAATAGAATTAAAGTCAATGTTAATTTTTATAGATTTTTAAATAAATTTGCAATACTTACATTAGAATATAAGTATCCTTGGATTTTGGAGCTAGGGATTCCTAGGAAATTATACACTAAGATTTAACGAATTAGTTTATTTTAATACCTTTCTCGAGGTTCTTCATGATGGAATTTGTTTAAAGTAAATTTAATATTTGTGCACGAATATAGGAATTAAAAAAATATTCACATTTTTTAACCTTTGCAAGAATGTTAGATTATCCAAGGGAAGGATGGTGCTAATATTAAGACATGTTAATTTTTAATGCAAAAGACGGTTTTAGGATTATGTTTATTTTATTAGTTTTTTATTGATTGAAATTAGAGTTTACAAGGATCATGATGATATTAATAAATTTATATCTGATTTTTTTAATATCTATGTATTTTAAAGTATGATTCTTTTTGTTAATATATAAATATTTAGGTATTTGGTTTAAAATGTTTTCAAGTTTAGATCATCTGAAAAGCAGGTTCCTACATATAACTGTTTATTAAGAGTACAAAGTCTAAATCAAACTTACCACACATTCAATTATCAAGTAGACAACTATCAGAAGCACCCATGTGATCAATAATGACTTGTTTGGCATTTGTCAATTTATTAATCTAAAATGAAGAGATTAATGATGTTGATGGGATTAGGTATTATTATATCTAATATTTTTTCTAATCATATAAAACAACATTAGATAACATATAAGATTATAATTATAATAATAACACTAAGTGTTTCTTAAAATATTTTCTATTAATTTATAATCATGAAGGAAAAAGTTTACTTTTTATATTCAACAATAGTTTCTTAAAACTTGTAAACTAGAAATCAAAGTGGCAACCATAAATTTAAAATATCTTCAATTTTAGCACTATAATAATTTACATTGTGTAATAAAATTTTATTGTCACTATTTCTAACGTTTCAAAAAGAAATACTCAAAACAAGTTATTCTTAAACCAAAAAAGCACAAAATTAGAGTAAGATAAGTAATAAAACATATATCCTTCAAAGTGTATATTTATAGAATTGTAATATATATAATCTATATTAGATAATTACACAATAATAATATATATAGAATTGTAATATATATAATATATATTAGATAATCAATAATAATAATTGTATGAAAAGTACATGGTTTATGCAATCTTCCATGTACATATTATGGTAGAAAGGTGGGATGTGATTATTTTTATATTTAGAGAATATTTATAACTTTTTAGGAAAAATCCTAATAGTATTATAGAACATGTTGCACATTTAACATTAGTCTCACATTCATTTTAACAAATTTGTATTGTCATTTTGATTAGGTGGTTGGTGAGATTCAAGTTGGAGTGGATGTAGATAAGGGTACAATATTAGAATCTATATACTTGCAAAAATAAATGTTAGATAATATTGAACAATCCATGCCTATCAATGTAACTGCAATACCCTTGGGAAAAGATAAGGATGAGCGAGAGTGGTAAGATTTTAAATTCTAGGGTTGGAGGCAGTTGTAGGGGAGATTCTGCAGCAAAGTATCAGGGGGTGATGGGGAAGAAGATGTGGATGATTTTGGAGAGAAGGAAGAGGAAGAAGAGGAGGCTCTCTTTGGTTTTTTTTTATGGTCGGTGAGGGAGGTTGTCTTTGGGGTTTTCTAATTTTTTTATGCGGCCTTTGGAAACATACTTGGAATGACTGAATAGGACATGGTTTTTGTCGCCTATCTGGGTGGAGTCTTTCTTTGGGTCATTTTTTCTGACTGGTGTTATGTGTGGCCTTCTCTTATGGTGGACGTTTTCCTAGGGTTCCTTTTGCTCTTGGCATTGTGTGTTGTGTCGTTGGTTTAGTGAGGTGTTCATTTTGTTGGCATGGGCATGTGGTGGGGGTTAGTGTTCTCTACTTGTTGGGGATGTTGGGTGCTAACCTCATGCATCCAAGTCCATTTCTTTGAGGAAGTTGTGCTCAAGGAGTTTGCATTGGAGAATGTGGTTGGGCCTTTGCAGCTGTGGCTTGAGTTTGTTATGTCCTGTAGTTTTTGCCTCAAGGTTTGGTGCTCTCTTTTCCCTTGGCCCTCTTTATTTCCCATGTAGTTAGGTGTGTAGTCGTGTTGTGCATTGGTGTGCCTTGGTTAGGTGGTGTGGGTTGAGGCTTTTTATTTTTTGTGCCTCTCTATTTTTTTTTTCTTTTGGTGGGGTTTTGTGGTTCTTTCTTGTGGCTTGGTTTTATGGCTTCTTGGGTTATTTCCTTATGTCCTATTTTTATTTTCTGGGGGTTTTCCTATATTTGTCCTTTCTTTTTGGCATCTCTATGTGGTTTCCCTGTGTCTGTTTGGGCCTTCTTGTTGTGGGTTTCATTGTTTCAGGATTTGTTCTTCTGAACTCTTCATTTCAAGGGGTTGGATCTTTTTTTGCGTGTTATTTGAGAGGCTTCAGATGTTTTGAGGAGAACCAGAGAGTTGTGTTGATTTATATTTTGCGGTTGCTTCCGCTAGGTAGGATTTATCTTAAGCTTTCATCTGATTATTGTTGAGGTTCTTCTTCTCCCTTCTTGTGTTTTGTCCTTGTAGCTAGTTGTTGGGTTTTTTTTATGTTGGTTTTTTTCTTCCTTGTGGGCTCCTCTTGCTGCAAGTTTTCAAGGGCCTAGAGTCTCCTTTTTTGGTTTTTGGTTAGGGTTTTCTTTTCTTTTCTTTTCTTTTTTCGGCCTATGTCGGCCTCGGTTGGAGCATGTTTTAGCTTGTTCTTATTGGTTATGTGGTTTCTTCTATCTTCTCTCTAGTTATAGTCCTATGAAGCTCCTTTACAGGTAAAGTTTCCCCTTATTGAGGTGGGATTTTTTAGTGTCGCTAATTTGGGGGAGTGCTTCTCTTTATCACTTCCTCCTTTCTCAACACTCCTACTGAGGTGGATAAATGCTCATTGATTGAGGTGGTGTGGTCTTTCATGTGGTCCTTCCCTACTGCTAGCTTCTTGGAAATGGGATTGAATCAGATAGCGTCATTCCAAGAGGTTTTATTGCTCTTGGTTTCCCCTATGATGGTGGGTTCCTATTCTATTGAGGTGGAGATGACTTTGGTAGTTGAGGTGGTGTTTCTTGGATGGTTTGTTTTGTTAGTTATGGTTTGGGTAGCCATTGAAAACCCTTTTATGGTTTTGGGATCCATTTTAAAACCCAAGGTAGTTGTGGGACCTCAGTCATTTCCTTTAGTGATTAGGGGAGCCCTTCAAAATGCCAAAGTCTCAAGTAGCTTCTTGATGTTTTATCTTCCAAGGCAGCTTGTCTTGATGGTTTTAGGAGCCAAGATTATATTCCCAATGTCAAGGTTTAGGGAGCCTTAAAAACCCCAAGGATTTCTTTGTTTGAGAGACTCTTTGTAGTGGTTTGGGGAGCCCTTTTGAAGTTGTCAGTTTCAGCTGATACTTTGTTGATCAATATATTTAAGAAGTTTGTGGTGATGGTTTTTGGACCCATGTTAAAACCCAAGGTTATGGTTTGGGGAGTCCTTCAAAACCCCAATAATCTCCTTTATTGGGAAAGTAGTTCTTTCATGCAGATTATAGAAGCTTAAAAAATTCCATGTTTCGCTTGTATGGTCTAGGGAGCCTTGAAAACCATGTGGTTTGAAGTGGAGGCTTGATGTGGTTTGTTTATTTAGGAAGTTGGTTCATTTTATGGTTTATGTCTCAAAACTGCTGACCTTTAGTTGGTTGTTGGCTATTATTTTTTAATGTCTCTTCTTTTGTAGTTTTTTTATGGGGTTCCAGATCCTCCACAAAATCATCTTGTAAAGAGTTTTGGGCACCTTCAAAACCTATTTTTACCCTAATAAAAAATAAATTTATATTGTCCTTATTTAAGACATAAATGGAAAATAATCTAGAAATTTTAAAGATAAAACATCATGACTAATAGGAAAAGGTGGCTTCCTCCTAAATAAGTGTTCATTAAGTCAAACATTAAATAAAATTTTGATATGGTTAAGGGAATATGACTTGTGGTGATATACAAAAAGAACCAACAAATACATATTAGTGAGAAATACACGAGCATGAAAGCGTGCATGTAAAAAATTACAAATACAAACATGATCATATCTCTAATCATGCCAAATATTTATTTATTGATGGTTATAATGCTGTTAATGTGGGAAAGATTCATCCCAAAAGTAACATGAGGATTTTTTTGTTAATGATGAAAAAATAATGAGGATCAAGAAAAACATATCTTGATGATAATAATATGAATAAAATATATTTAGGTTTGTAGTAAGGATGAGAATAAAGAAATGTATGTTTTGGACAGTATGCTAAATTACATAGGTATAAGGCATCTAGATTAGTATTTTAACATTTGGATGGAATACGTTTGGGATTAGATAGACAAGGTGAACATTTTTAGATATGCAGATTGGTTTGGAGTGTTTTGAAGAATGTTTGAATTAATTTGGATCAAAATATTGAGATTAGTAGTAAGGGACAACAAAGTCTATTGATTAGAATGAAAGGATGAGACGTCACTTCGGATTGGAAGGTTAGAAAAAATGAAAAATGAGAACCAAGTCTATCAATAAGGAGGAAGTTGTGCTCAAGGAGTTTGCATTGGAGAATGTAGTTGGGCCTTTGCAGCTGCGGCTTGAGTTTTTTATGTCTTGTAGTTTTTGCCTCAAGGTTTGGTGCTCTCTTTTCCCTTGGCCCTCTTTATTTCCCATGTAGTTAGGTGTGTGGTCGTGTTGTGCATTGGTGTGCCTTGGTTAGGTGGTGTGGGTTGAGGTTTTTTATTTGTTGTGCCTCTCTATTTTTTTTTCTTTTGGTGGGGTTTTGTGGTTCTTTCTTGTGGCTTGGTTTTATGGCTTCTTGGGTTATTTCCTTATGTCCTATTTTTATTTTCTGGGGGTTTTCCTATGTTTCTCCTTTCTTTGTGGCATCTCTATGTGGTTTCCCTATGTCTGTTTGGGCCTTCTTGTTGTGGGTTTCATTGTTTCAGGATTTGTTCTTCTGAACTCTTCATTTCAAGGGGTTGGATCTTTTTTTGCGTGTTATTTGAGAGGCTTAAGATGTTTTGAGGAGAACCAGAGAGTTGTGTTGATTTATATTTTGCGGTTGCTTCTGCTAGGTAGGATTTATCTGAAGCTTTCATCTGATTATTATTGAGGTTCTTCTTCTCCCTTCTTGTGTTTTGTCCTTGTAGCTAGTTGTTGGGTTCTTTTTTGTGTTGGTTTTTTTCTTCCTTGTGGGCTCCTCTTGCTGCAAGTTTTCAAGGGCCTAGAGTCTCCTTTTCTGGTTTTTGGTTAGGGTTTTCTTTTCTTTTCTTTTCTTTTTTGGGCCTATGCTGGCCTCGGTTGGAGCATGTTTTAGCTTGTTCTTATTGGTTATGTGGTCTCTTCTATCTTCTCTCTAGTTCTAGTCCTATGAAGCTCCTTTACAGGCAAAGTTTCCACTTATTAAGGTGGGCTTTTCTAGTGTCGCTAATTTGGGGGAGTGCTTCTCTTTACCACTTCCTTCCTTTCTCAACACTCCTACTGAGGTGGATAAATGCTCATTGATTGAGGTGGTGTTGTCTTTCATGTGGTCCTTCCCTACTACTCGTTTCTTAGAAATGGGATTGAATCAGATAGCGTCGTTCCAACTGGTTTTATTGCTCTTGGTTTCCCCTATGATGGTGGGTTCCTATTCTATTGAGGTGGAGATGACTTTGGTAGTTGAGGTGGTCTTTCTTGGCTGGTTTGTTTTGTTAGTTATGGTTTGGGTAGCCATTGAAAACCCTTTTATGGTTTTGGGATCCATTTTAAAACCCAAGGTAGTTGTGGGACCTCAGTAATTTCCTTTAGTGATTAGGGGAGCCCTTCCAAACCCCAAAGTCTCAACTAGCTTCTTGATGTTTTATCTTCCAAGGCAGCTTGTCTTGATGGTTTTAGGAGCCATGATTATATTCCCAATGTCAAAGTTTAGGGAGCCTTAAAAACCCCAAGGATTTCTTTGTTTGAGAGACTCTTTGTAGTGGTTTGGGGAGCCCTTTTGAAGTTGTCAGTTTCAGCTGATACTTTGTTGATCAATATATTTAAGAAGTTTGTGGTGATGGTTTTTGGACCCATGTTAAAACCCAAGGTTATGGTTTGGGGAGTCCTTCAAAACCCCAATAATCTCCTTTATTGGGAAAGTAGTTCTTTCATGCAGATTATAGAAGCTTAAAAAATTCCATGTTTCGCTTGTATGGTCTAGGGAGCCTTGAAAACCATGTGGTTTGAAGTGGAGGCTTGATGTGGTTTGTTTATTTAGGAAGTTGGTTCATTTTATGGTTTATGTCTCAAAACTGCTGACCTTTAGTTGGTTGTTGGCTATTATTTTTTAATGTCTCTTCTTTTGTAGTTTTTTTATGGGGTTCCAGATCCTCCACAAAATCATCTTGTAAAGAGTTTTGGGCACCTTCAAAACCTATTTTTACCCTAATAAAAAATAAATTTATATTGTCCTTATTTAAGACATAAATGGAAAATAATCTAGAAATTTTAAAGATAAAACATCATGACTAATAGGAAAAGGTGGCTTCCTCCTAATAAGTGTTCATTAAGTCAAACATTAAATATAATTTTGATATGGTTAAGGGAATATGACTTGTGGTGATATGCAAAAAGAACCAACAAATACATATTAGTGAGAAATACACGAGCATGAAAGCGTGCATGTAAAACATTACAAATACAAACATGATCATATCTCTAATCATGCCAAATATTTATTTATTGATGGTTATAATGTTGTTAATATGGGAAAGATTCATCCCAAAAGTAACATGAGGTTTTTTTAGTTAATGATGAAAAAAAATGAGGATCAAGAAAAACATATCTTGATGATAATAATATGAATAAAATATATTTAGGTTTGTAGTAAGGATGAGAATAAATAAATGTATGCTAAATTACATAGGTATAAGGCATCTAGATAAGTATTTTAACATTTGGATGGAGTACGTTTTGGATTAGATAGACAAGGGGAACATTTTTAGATATGCAGATTGGTTTGGAGTGTTTTGAAGAATGTTTGAATTAATTTGGATCAAAATATTGAGATTAGTAGCAAGGGACAACAAAGTCTATTGATTAGAATGAAAGGATGAGACATCACTTCGGATTGGAAGGTTAGAAAAAATGAAAAATGAGAACCAAGTCTATCAATAAGGATGAAAGGCTAATGAATTTCTTAGGTGCACATTTAATGGATGATTTTCTGAGGGGTACATAACATGAGTAGTTTCAAGTGTCAGATAGGAAATATCAGGATTATTGGATGGATGATTGAGGAGATGACCTCCACAAACTATTCCACATTGGAATAACATATTCTCTCTAATATATGGATTAGATGACGTTGTGTGGGAATTAGTGTTAGTAATAATTGAGAGGGCGGGGTTAATTAGTGGCCTCAAATTTTATCCTTTAATATTTAACCACCAATCAATACACCTCAGATTATTAAGTCCCTACAAGATGCATGCCATGAAATACTTAGAATAACTAACTATATGTCGGTTTACCTTGTCTATCCTTATTCTCCTTGATAACTGATAAGCAGTAAAACTATTTACCGATACTCAGTGAATATGTAGAGTATACCAATCAATCCAGAAATGCATATGTGAAATTTAAAACAATAAAGTAATAAACCATACACACATAAAACATGGATTTTAACGTGAAAACCCTGTTAAGGGAAAAACCACTGGGATTGATACCCCAAATTTTCAATCTTCTAAAGTGAGCCCTGTTAGGAGCTAACCCTATTAAAGGTTACAAAAACACTATTAAGTGTGACCTTGTTAGAGGATTTTATACATAGGTTGTCACTTAGTATCTGGCATCTATTTTTCTACCATCCTTCAATCAACCTCCTTCTTAGATTGTCAATAGGCTTTAGGGAAATCTTGCTACCATCCTTGAATCAAGCTTCTTCTTAGGCTGCCAATAGACTTTATGCAAATTCAATGCTACTTTCATGAATCAACCTTTTTGGCAATCTTTTAGGATATACCTAAATTATAAAAGATGGTTAAGTCCTACTCTATTAAGAGACTTGATGCTTCAATGGTTAAACTGAAACATTCTGACCTATTTCTAATGCAACTTGAATTGCAAATTTTTAGATCTATTTAAGTACAATGCCTCTCTGATCAATGTATCAATTCACTTCTTTGTGCTCCACATTTTCTGCTTTGTGATGCTGTGCTTCACTATTTGTCGGTGTCTACAAAATTATTTAGCTCTCCTTCAGCTTGATTGATCAGGACTGTATGAAGTTATCCTTCACCAGTTTCTCTTCAGCATCTTGTTTCTATTCACTCCCATTCCGCGTGTTTGATTGTTCATGTGTAGTGATTGTGGAAATGAATTATGCGTGTCTCTTATATAGACATGATGTTCCTTAATTATTGATTCTTGGTGTGAAAAACAATCCAGCCAATTTGATTTACAGCTTTAACTCCTGATTTATCTCGTAGTTATCTTCTTTCCAAATATACAAATCTTCTTTAAATAAATTACTTAACTCTGGGTGAATAAAAAAATAAGACAACTAGTTAAGTCTATCCTTAAGCTCTACCAGCTAGATTTTTTATTATTTTCTGAACTCTCTATTCTGTCAGTCAACTATGCAATTAGTCGTCAGTGACAACTGCCAGTTTCATCGGTGCAACTCTAGTTAGCTTTGGGATCTCCATCTATCGGGCATCATAGGATTTTTCTTCATCAGGCAACACTGTCTTCTACTCGTCGGGCATCACAGTGACTTTTACTTTGCCTTTACCGATGGTGCACGCACTATGTCGGTGTTGTCTGTAACTTAGTGAATACTTGAATTTTATGCATTGTTGAAAGCATAATCTCTCTTCCATTGATTCTCTGAAGTCTTTGGCATTATGTACATGACTGTATAGATAATATCAAGTTAACATCAATGACAATACAAGCCATTAACTATTTTAATGTCTTGCATCATCTTCAACTTAACATTATCAAACATTCAATCAGTTACATGTCATCAATCTCTCCCTTTGGCATTGATGGCAACATACTATATTATCACACTATACTATTTCTAATACAATATGAAATACAATTTTTGAGATTTATCAAATTACCAAACTCTTTGTTTTGATAACAGATAAAAATGTCTGGCCACCGGTAAGCTCTGTGTTAGCTTAGATTTGATTCTTGCAGCTTTCTGTGTTTCTTCTTCTAATGTGTTGTGTTCTCTTTTTGTGTCAATTTCTCTCTTTTGACTCTTATTCTTCTTTGATGTCTTTGTCTTTTGTTAGCAACTCTCCCGTTGTATATGATTTCTTCATACAAAGTCTCTCCCTATGGATATGATCTCTCCCTATTTGGAGTAATCTAATAATGAATAGTTTTTTATGATAATATGGATACATTCTCTCCCTTTGACAACAATGCCAAACAAATATCTCACAAATATCTGACATATATACCTTTCTATATAAAGATGTAGCTTTGAAGTTCATCTTTTGCTTGCATCAACATGAATGATATCCTGATAATATATAGGCTGATGCAGCCTTCAGTCCTTTACTGACTGGTAGACATGGGTTTGACCCCTAGTCTCTTTCT
>MU226670.1:724865-762461 GCA_018584345.1 Thuja plicata
TAAATTGATTTAAAAGAAATATGCCAAACAGTAACAGGGTCGCTTGGACATAAATCGAGGGCATGATCACACTTAGGGCAAATAGGGTCCATAGTTGTGACAGACCAATTTTAGGTGGTTACACCAATGATTTTTTTAATTGATAATGGGCAGTCATATTTCAGACTATCTAACACTCCATTCATTCAAATTCATGAGCATGCCCAACATAGGCACAAACATGTGAGCATAATGACCTAGAGGGGATTTGAACCTTAGTGGATGACTCACCAACAAAGTGTTTTGGTTGCTTCTCTAAATGGGTCACTCTTTGATACCAATGCTTTTATACACCCTAAGTGATGGAATTTTTCTTTGATTGGAGAAACCACTTCACTTTCTTTAGAATTCAAAATGATTTGTTTATTTCATTTTAATTGTTGGATTCATTACCTTTTATAAATTTTTTTTATCATTTGCATTGTATTACATCTATTATGAATGGTCTTGATTAGAACATTAAGTATTTATGAATCTAGTTTACGATAAGGATAATATTTTCTGGAACAAACTTATAGTAAGGACTATACATAGACCTTATATTAAAGCTTCCATTAGATGATTTCACCAAGTGTCATCGATGTGCTACAAAAATACTAAATTTAAAGTAATCATTGGATAGCTAAGACCTTGGTATCTAGGGTTTGGACAAGAATGTATTTGTTCTTAAATTTCTTATTCATTCAAACCAAATAATTTTTTTTTTACCATACATGGATTTGATATATTTTTTATTAGGGGAAAAAAATATTGAAGGGGCCCAAAAACCATATCATAAAATAATTTTGAAAGGGATCTAGAACCCAACATAAACAAATAGATGCATAAGGTAAAACATTATATAGACAAACAACTAACCATCAAAACATAATCAATAGCCTAGAAAAATATCACCATACAAAGCACAAGCTGAAGTAAAAATACGGTGAAGCTTTAAAACTCAAAGTATAAGATTTTAAAAGGTTCCCTTAACCATAATAACAATATAACATGAGTTTTACTAGGTACCCATAACCTAAAAATGCATAGATTTTAACAAGTCTCCCATAGCCTTTATTATCACTAGCAACCCGAATAAAACAATAAACGCTGACTAGTAGGATTACAAAAAAAATGGTTTTATCCAAGATCCCTTAACATATCCAAGGGTTTTACCAAGTTCCCTTAACCTGAAATTCTCCCATTAGAAGAAGATGACCAAACTTAAAAGTGAGTTTTGCAGTGCTTCCCAAAACTAGATTGAATCTATTAATGAAGGAGCACCACCAACCAATCCACACTACACATGAAATAGTCCTCTCCAATTTTATAGGAGAGAAGCCCACCTCCATAGGACTAGTAGGAGAGGAGACTATCTAAAGGGAACCCAAAACCAATGTCCAACCTACCTGCTCAAGAAAGTGTAGTCAAAAGAGGATCTCGTAGAGCCACTAAAAAACTCGTTCTATAAGGAATACACCACCTCCATATGTGATTCAAAGGAAGTAATTATTCTACCTTAACTTAACACATTTCATACAATGATTCATTACATTCAATTACTAGGTTCATCCTAGTTAAAGCTTGTTAAGTAGTGAAGACATTTGATTCAAGCCCAATCTAACACACACAACTTTGGGATATTCTAAATCAATTCCAACATGTGTGGTGGTTTACACACATTAATTGGACAAAAAAATCATAAAAAAAAATTTCATGTTGATGATCCTTCATTGCCTATGCCAATACATGTCCTTTGAGGCCTAGTATAACTGCAGACCAATAACTTGATTCAAATTTTCAAATAAAAGGCCAGCAAGCCCTTCTACATTATTTAAATAAAAAATCACAAAAATAATATTATTAACTTAACCAAAAACACCAATTTTTGCATTCAAACCCTCATGATAGTCCCTGACTGTGATATTAGTAATTTCAAACCTTATATCAAGGATGAAAATCACAAATCAAAGCATTATGAAGTCCACTTTGGATGGATTAGATGACATGAAAAAATAACTCTCCACCAATTTTCATGTATTTCCAATTATCAAAAGTCAAGATACATGAATTTTTTATACTCATTGGAAACCTCGAGGAGGGTTTAGGATAGTTTTTGGTAAAAATGCTATAACTTCCACCATACTTAATGAAAATTTATGAAGCCAAATGGAAATGAAATGATAAGTAGAGTATTATCTATTTTGTGAAAATCCAGATCAATACAAGACCACACTTCTTCACGTAGAATTTGTTCAGTCTCTTCCGAATAATGTCGTGTACTCTTATTTAGCCTTCTCTTTTTATTTCCCATCACTTTGCAAAATTGTTCTATTAAAATTTGATAAAATACAATTTCAATTCTTCCTACTCCAAAATGAAAATTATTTTGTAGCTTTTGAATTAATAAAATGAGGAAAACATATATTTATTTATATGTAATTGTTACTAACCCAAAACTCTACCAAATTAGTCGACATTGGTTTCTATCAAAAGTCATTTATAAATTTATATCGAAAGTGATTTTCTAAATATCTTAACCCACGTTAAACCAACCAATTAATTTTGATTTAAACTAGTTTCTTTCGATCGAAAGTGCTTTCTATCAAAATTAATTTCTATCAAAAGTCCCTGAGTAAGGGCAATTTGTTGATTTTAACAAAATTCTGAAGATATCATGGCTTCGGGGCTCAATTTCAGGGCTCAAATGTAACAATAAGGATATGTCCTTTTGCATAGAACAAGTACTTTGAATGATCTTTCTAACAATTATAGATTTGACAATTTTTTATTTTATTATGTATATGTTTATTGACGTTAATCGAATGTAGGTTTTGTTTATCTAATATAAACCTCTAAGTTTGATGTTTAATGAAAAATAGTAGAAAATTTAAAAATAATTGAAAAATAATAGTTCCCTCCGTCTTCCAGTCTACTTTCTATTAATTTTTATTTTTTGAAATTCAATAAATACAAAAGTTATAAGCTATGTAGTCAAGGTATGTCAAAATTACGGTTTAGTCAACTTCAAACATTAATAATATATACAATAATCATGATAATGTCATAAAAATAATTGCATGCTCTCCATATGGATTTTACAAAACTTAACTCGAAAGAAGCACATTGATATCTACTTTAGAGAAAAAAGTTAGGCTCTATGCAAATAATGTAACTCTTTGAAAATGATGTTTTCAGAAACATACCAGCTTTCGTGTGAGAAAGAAAAAACCATTCAAATAAATCAAAAAAAATTTACAAAATATATTTAGAATCTAGACAGAAAATCCTAAAATACTCTAATATATTTCATCTTTCGGTTTAAAACGGTTTAATAGAAATATGCATATGAATCTGAATTTTTTTTTCAAAATGTAGAGTTCAATGTCTGTTCAGGAAAAATAGCGTAACCCACTATTGTGGGTTCACCATCAGGCTTATAGTATATCTTACTCATCAATTTGAAAAATAGGTATACAAATCTTAGAGGCACACTACCATACAAAATAATTCATCTACAAAAGTGAACTTGGAAATAACATCATCAAAGCTTATACAATTCGATTTAAGTATAATATATTTTTTTATCTGATAGCCTAACCTATTATTTATTATCCAAAACTAATACACACATATGACCATCCTATCCAAAATTGTAATATAAAATATCCACAAAAATTTGTTCTTATATACTCAATAGAAAAGTATAATAAGTTACCTTGCTGACTCCAAGAACAAAACATGCAACGTGAAGAACCTCGATCAAAATAATAATTAAACCTTTATACTAACCTTGACCAAAGAATATATAACATATATTGTGTTTTCTCTACTGATAATTACTCTCAAACCGATCAAATCATCGATCTAGTAGGATTGCTGATCGATCCAACAAGTAACTGTCTATGTTCCTTACACTTCTATGTATGTCCGATATTCATAAATCTATGTCTTCAACAAATGTCATCATGAATCAATGCGGTCATAGATGTACTTAGGATATCATCTGTAGAAGCTCCTACTAACTTCACACTTCATAAATCATTCACATATTTCCGTACCAATCATTTTACCCATCCATGTATATTGTTCATGTTCTTCCATACTTGGCCAATTTTGCATTATGACCTTGGGTATCACCAAAAACTGTTAGGTAATCATAAAATACATATGTAGCTTCCATCAATGATAACATAAAAATAATTCAATGTAATGTCTCTTGCCAACAAATTGGTTCCTTTTTAAAGACATCAATTAACATGCCCTTGATATCATTTCATATAAATAATGTTAAAATCATATTTCTAATTTGTTTGTAAATGTGATACGGAAGGAAATTCATCATAGACCTTGTTGAAATTAGTTATACAAGTATTATTTTCACAATCAAAGGGTTGAATAGTAGAACAATGGATCCTTATATACGGGTGCACATATTTGTAACATAATTCTTTATAATATTCAATAGTTAGGTTCACAAGAAGTTTTTTAATCATTTAATGTATGATTTCTATTCAATGAAATGTTTTCTGGATTATCATTAAGAAAATATGTAAAAACTTATTTTTGTTAAAAAATATTGGTGTTTAAGATAAGATCGAGGATCATAATTAATGTGATCTAAAGTTATAAATGTGTTGAGCATTGTATTTTCAATATTAAAAGTACGTTCCTCTTGCACCAAAGTAAACTTATGTGAAGATGATTTATCATGTTAAGTGACAATGCTTCGTATCTAGTAGAAAGATCATTTATACAATTATTAACTATTTCCTCATGAACAAGGAAAAATAAATAAGAGGTAAAATATTGATTAACATCAACATAATTTATTGGAGGATTATCGATGGTAAAAAATGAAACCTCTAGTAGATCTTTAATAAAATCCAAACATTCTATAAACACAGTTAAAAATATCATCATATAACAACATGAAATGTGAATGAAAGCTTTAATAAATGAATTAAATTAAATAAACATCTTTGAGGTCCAGATTCTATAATAAATTAGAATGCAATGAACTAATGCAATAAAATCAAGTTAAAATACACTACTTTTCAGTAAATAGTTTTGATAAATGTAACCAATTAGAAATGTAATCAAATATGAAATTACAGACCAAGTAGGTTGTGTAGGATCCATGACTAAAAATTTGATTTGAGAACTTTGAATAAAAAATAATTTAAAATGTAGGGAAATTATGGGTTCACCAAAATGCAAAATGAAGTAAGTACCTGAATAGGAGCCCTAAACTAGAAAAGTAAATTTAGAACTTAACTAATCACCATTTCTAATTTTCATAGAAGGGGAGAATAAATGAGATCAAACTTTAGTCCTAAAAGAGAGTTGGATTATGTATATGATTATTTCATCTTTGTGTTATGTTTGATGAACTATTAGATATGATTGAATTGGAGATATAAGTGTTGCAAATGAGCTGAGTAACTGAGTAATGGAGGATCAGGAGGTCATTTCCAGCGGAAAAGGAAAAAAGAGGAAATAATCTACCATGGGTAAAAAAAAACAAAAAAGACAAGAGGGCTTTGAGAGAGGACTGAAAAGCCCCTGAGGACAAAACCCGTAGTGATTCCCATGTTTTGGGTCACAATCTGATGAGGAAGCTCCAGGATGAATACCAATACACTAATCAATCTCCCCATTCCCCTTAGCTCTCTCAACCTCATGACATGGAGAGAGATGACAGGAAGGATAATGAGTTTTATTGTTACATGGAAGAATAGGGGAAGATTATTGGGTGGCGTGATTTCAATGTTAAAATGGAAAAGATGGGGATTACTAGAGAAATCACAAACCCTAAGGTAATTGAGAGGGAGGGAGGCTGAATCAAGCTGGATGAGCTCATCGACCCTTCTTTAGTGCTGCTTAGTGATAATGCCAAGGAGTTCAAAATGGACCTACTTAATAACTCCCATAATAGCATGGTTGATAATTATAGAACCATCCAATGGTTATTATATGAGGTGGAGGACCCCCAAAAAAGGGATAATAGAAAGGAAAAGGATAATAAGGAGAAGACTACGGAGGATCAGGAGATAAACAATAGAGTGCAAAAGTTGGACGAGAACATGACTAGGGTAGAAGCTACCCTTAAGAATATTGCAGAGGAGAGTTATAATATCCTTAAGGCCTCTAAAGAGCACACCAACACTATCATTGAGAAGATGGAGGCTAAATTAGATGGGCTGGAGCCGGCCAATATGGAGGTGGAGACAGATCAGAACACTGAATAGGGCCCCGACCAACGAACAAGAGCTAGAACCAAGAAGATTAAGGACAAGGACATGGCGCTAGATTTCCAGAAGATTAAGGAGTCAACGGCAAACACATGGAACTGGTCGAAGCCAAGGAGGATACTCTGATGGTGGAATTTTCATGAGGGTCCCTAGTGTTTTATGCTAACTTTTTTTCTGCTTTCGTAGAAGCTGTTAGTTTTTTACTCTGCCCCTTTTTTCCCTTCTCTGTCTTTTTTTCTTTGCTACATTTTTAACTAGGCTTCATGTTACATATTTCATGTTTCAGGTTTCAAGAACACTGTAAAACCTATTTTACTTAATCAAAAAATAAGAGTGGGCGGCCGGGGGGGAGGGGGCTGAATCAGTTACCAAAAAAACAAATCCAAGTCCCTTAGATGTCTTAATCAAACTTATCACTGTTAATCAGTTAACAAAGATATTATTAAGATATTAAATGTAATTATCATTTAGTGATTAAGTGCAGAAACATGTAAAACATAAATAAAATAACATGTACATATATGACACCAAGATTTACCATGGAAACCCAATTTGGGAAAACCACCAATTTCAACACTTTACTATTTTTCACTCTTTTGAAGTGAGCTTTGTTAGAAGCCAACCTTGTTAAAGGTTACAAAACACAATGTTATGTGTGACCCTATTAGAAGATTTAATCACCCTGTAAGGAGTGGCCTTGTTAGAGGTTTTCAAACACTTCAATGTAGAAATGCTACCTTGTGAGAGGATTACAAAAGACTGTTAAGTCTACTTTGTTAAGAGATTTGGATCACTGCTACAATTGTTAGAGAGTAACAATGAATTGACCTGATTGAAGAAGAAACTATCTTTGCTGATTCAGATCTTTTTTCTTGTTTTAAACTAGATCCTCACTGATCAAATATTCTTTTGTAGATCGATCTGGATGTTCTGTCCTTAATCGGAATCTCATCTTATTTCGCCTTCACTCTTCATATCAAAACTCTTCCACTTCTCACTTTTTTCTTACATATTTAATCAAAAATTGACCTTGTATATATATGATAAGCCTTGTCAAGTTGGCTTGAATAACCTTCCAAATAAACAATAAAACTCAATTTTTCGGCTATAATTAACCAATTAAACATTAAGTGTAAACTTCCATGTGTCGACTGACACTAAATGCATAACTCGGTTAACATTGTAATCCTTCAATGCCACACCTCACTGTATTGCTCGAGTGAACTCAATTAGTACTGAACTTCTCTCATTAACCGACAAAGCTCGGTTAATACAAAAAATCATTATATTTGTGTATACATTTGTGTAACATCAATGACAATATATAATTGAATAATTGCCTTCAACAATCTCCCTCTTTGGCATTGATGGCAAAACAACATGTCATTTGACAAATAATTATAGAACAACAGAAACAAGAATAAAATTTATTAATATCCCTATCTTCATTCTAATTCTCAAGTTTATAATGTCCTTATCTTCATTCTGATTCTCATGTAGAAAACTCCCTTTTTCTTCATAGTTACTGAAATACATAATTCTCCCTCTTACATCAATCTCTGTTTCTGATAAAATTTCTCCCTCTGATATACTAATTTCTTTCCCTCAATAATTTATTTGGCATGACATCAATAATCTCTCCCTCTTTGACATCTAATGCCAAAGACTTCATCACTAAATGCATCACTAAACTGTGTTTTAGTGAACATCAGTTAGGAGAATCACCCCTAGCTTTCGTCTAAGATACAAGAATGCATCCTTAGTTAAAGGTTTGGCGAATATGTCTACAATTTGTTCTTTAGTATTTACATATTCCAATATTACTTCCTTGTCCTAAACCAATTCTCTCAAGAAATTATACTTTATTGCAATATGCTTAGTCTTAGTATGCATCACAGGGTTCTTTGAAATGTTAAATTCACTAGTGTTGTCATAGTAAATAATAACTAGTTCTTTGATTTCCTCCTTCATACCTGCTAGTTCAACTGTTTGAACCATATGATATTTGAACAATTCACTATTGCAGCAACATACTCTACCTCTGCTATAGACTAAGAAATGCAATTTTGTTTCTTACTAGTCCAGGAGACTAACCTCTTTCCAAGAAATAAGGCTCCACCACTGGTGCTCTTTTTGTCATCAACACTTCCTACCCAATCAACATCAGTAAAAGTCTTCAAATCAAATTTTCCTCCTTTCGTATACCATAATTCATAATATTAAGTTCCCTTAAGATATCTCAGAATCCTTTTGACAACCATCAAATTATTCTCTCTAGGATTAGCTGAAAACCTTGCAACAATACCAATTGCTAATGCAATATCAGGCCTAGTGTGAACAACATATTGAAGTTTACCAATCATGGCTATGTAGCTAGTCTGATTTACCTACTTTGAGTCATCATCCTTAGACAACTTATGTCTAGTAGACATAGGTGTCCCAACTGGTCTAGAATCTCCCATTCCAAATTTAATCAGTATCTCTTTGATTTATTTAGACTGAGTAATGTAGATACCATACTTCATATGATGAAATTTTAA
This sequence comes from Thuja plicata, assembly GCA_018584345.1. NCBI lineage: Eukaryota > Viridiplantae > Streptophyta > Pinopsida > Cupressales > Cupressaceae > Thuja > Thuja plicata. The sequence continues at coordinate 733,678 of MU226670.1, forward strand.
ACCAAAAAAGAATTTGAATTCTCCAAACATAGACATCTCAAATTCCTTACTCATAGCTTCGAAGAATGCTTTGTATAAATCATCATATCCAGTAAATAGTATATCATCAACAAATATCTCTACTAATAGTATCTTGTTCTGAGGTCCTTCTTTGATGTACAAGCTACTATTGTCATTAGTTCTATGAAATCCAATACTTACTAGGTAACCATGTAGTCTCTCATACCAGGCTCTAGGAGCTTGATTTAGTCTATACAAAGCTTTGTAAAGTTTTCAAACCATATTCCATTTGTTAGGATCAAAAAAACCTTCATGTTTCTCAATATAGACTTCCTCTTCTAGAATTCCATTCAAGAATGTAGATTTTACATCCATTTGGTGTACCTTGAATCCTTTATGTGCTGCATATGCCAAAAGTTTCTTCATTATAAATACCCTCTTCTTGAGCATATCTTTTACACACTCATCTTGCCTTGTTTCTAGAAACTTCACCTTTTTCATTCAACTTGTTTCTAAAAACCCACTTAGTACCAATTACATTCTTGTCTTTTGGTCTAGGCACAAGAGTACTCATTTTTTTCTTTTCTATCTGCTCAATTTCTTCATTCATGGCTTCTAACCAACTTTCATCATTCAAAGAATCTTTAATGGTTCTAGATTCAATTTCACTAAGCAAACATGTACCTTTAAGTCTGTTCCTTTTCATTATACCTTATGTCTGATCTCCAATTATTTGTTCAGGTGCATGATGCCTTCTGACATATTTTGCAAGTACAGATTCCTTCTTCTTTGAATCTGGGCTTCTTCCACTTGGTTCACCATGATCAAACATTTTTTTCTTCTCTTCTGACTAATACTTCGGTTGCACTGTGTGAGACTTGGTTTCCTCTGTCTGAGACTCGATTCCCTCTATCTGAGACTTGGTTCCCTCTATCTGAGACTCGGTTGCGAGTGTTAGCAGCTTGGGTTATACAGGTTGTAAGAAAGTTTATGCTGATGAATTTAGAGTTTGTACCAATGGTTGTAGTCCAATCACCATTGCTTGTGTCTTAGGTATAGTGTCAGGTTCATAATACACAAAGTTCATGTATTCCTCAGGCTCTTTATTGCTCTGTTCTTCACTTCTTTTTGACAAGTCATCAATCTTCACATGTACACTTTCTATGACTTTATGAGTAGCAATATTCAACCATTTCTATGCTTTTATTTTATAGGAGTAGCCTACGAATATGCCTTCATCACCTTTTACATCAAATTTTCCATTTCTTTCTTCCTTCAAGATGTAACATTTACTTCCAAAGACTTTGAAATAATGAATATTGGGTTTATAGCCATGCCATAATTCAAAATGTGCGTGATCAGTACCTTTCTTTAATTGAACTCTATTCAAGGTGTGAACTGCAGTGCTAATAGCTTCCTTCCAGTATTTGGTTGCAACATTCTTTTCAATCATCAAGGTTCTTGCACAATCCATAATAGATCTGTTTCTTCTTTCTACTATTTCATTTTGTTGTGGTGTACCAGGGGAAAATACTTGTCTCTTGATTCCTCTTTCATTACATAATTCATTAAACTCATTAGAATGAAATTCACCTTCTTTGTCAGATCTTAGGTATTTTAGTTTCTTTATTGTTTCCTTCTCAACTCTAGCAAGGTACCACTTAAACTTCTAAAAAGATTCTAATTTTTCTTTGAGAAACATAACAGTCATCATTTTAGAATGATAATCAACAAATAGAATGAAATAATTCTCTCTAGTGTAACTTTTTGTTCCAATTGGTCCACACAGATCAGTATGCACTAACTCCAAGACTTCTTCGGTATTGCAATTCTTTCTTTTGAAACTAGTTTTGCCCATTTTCCCAATTTGACATTGTTTGCATATTGCCAATTTAGGTTTCTTCAAACTAGGAATACCTCTTACTCTTCTATTCTTGCTTATGTTGAATAGGTTATCAAAATTCACATGACACAATATTTTATTCCATAACAACCTTTCTTCTACTTGTGTAATAAAACATGAACTTTCAGTGAGATCAAGATAAAATATATTACCTTTTCTTTTCCTGCCAGTTCCAACTAGGTTTCCTTTACCATCCAGGACCTTGGCCTTACCCTTCATGAATTCTACCTTGAAACCAATGTTATTTAGTTATGCCACACTTAGTAGATTACACCTTAGTCCTTCAACCCAATAAACATGATCACATTTGATTTCTTCAATTAGAGCAATACAAACGTTACCTTACTCATAGAAAGGTTCATTATTTCCAAATATGACACTCCCCCACCATAACAATGCTCAATATGTTCAAATTTAGTTTTATCACCAGTCATGTTGTGAGAAGAACCACTATCAATTATCCAAGTGTCATTAACATGAGAGAAAAGTGCATTCTTTTCATTTTCTTCATTGTCCGACTCATCCTTAATAGAAATGTAAACCATTTCATCTTCATATTCATCACTATCAGAATCTTTTGCAATATAACAAGATTTCTTACCTTTGTCCTTGTAGCTTTTGAAATATTTCTTTCCTTTGTACTTGTTCAAATTTTTTTCATCTTAGTCTTTTTTGTTTGGACACTTAGCAGCAATATAGCCAACTTCGTCACATGAGAAGAAAATCAATGGTATTCTTCCTTCATATTTCCCTTTTCCTTTGGAAGCTCTCTTTGAAAGTAGTGCTTCAATTATTCCTAGATATTCATCATCAAATTCATCTTCACTATCACTGTCAATTTTTTTTCCTTTTCTTTCCATCTTACCAAGGCTTACTTTGGCTTTGAATGTAGACTCAAAATTGCTAGGATTAGGAGAATAGTTGTCAAAATTGTCCAAGTCAAAAGATGTTAGCCTTCCAACCAATGCATCTAGAGTTATATCATTATTTCACCTCATCTCTTGAATAGATGAAACTCTAATTTCATAGATAGGAAGTAAAGTTCTCAATACATTACTAACCACTATTTTGTTTTTAATCTGTCCACCAACAACTTTGATGGCACTGACACTTTTCTTGATTCTTTCACTGTATTTTGTAATTTCTTCTCCTACTTTCATTTTCATCTGATCAAACTGAACTCTAAGACTCTCTTCTTTGGCTCTCTTTACGTTGTCATCTCCTCCATGGATATCATGCAGTTTCTTCCACATATCATAGGTAGTAGGGTAGTCCTTGACTTCATCAAATTTTGAATAGCTGAGTGAAGAATCTATATTAATCATCATTATGTTATGATTCTTCATGTCCACCATTTGATCCATAGACATAGGTCTAGGTGGTTCCACATACTTGTGGTCCAAGAATTGAAAAATACTATCTCCAATAGTAGATAGATGTAGCCTCATCAACTCTTTCCATGCAAGGAAGTTGTCTTTGTTAAGCTTGGGGATCTCCCTTCTGTAAGACATCTTTGATCTTTAGCTTAGGCCTAGAAACCTTCCCTAAAAGTACCAAAAGATCTGATACCAATTGTTCTAAATGAGTTGAGTAACTGAGAGGGGAGGGGTGAATCATTTACCACAAAAACAAATCCAAGTCCCTTAGATGTCTTAATCAAACTTATCATTGTTACTTAGTTAACAAAGATATTCTTAAGATATTAAATGTAATTATCCTTTAGTGATTAAGTGCAAAAACATAAAGCATAAAGAAAATAACATGTACATAGATGAAACCAAGATTTACCTTGGAAACCCAATTTGGGAAAACCACCAATTGCAACGAGTTACTATTTTTCACTCTTCTAAAGTGAGCGCTATTAGGAGCCAACCCTGTTAAAGGTTACAAAACACACTGTTAGGTGTGAGCCTATTAGAGGATTTAATCAGCTTGTAAGGACTGACCTCACTAGACATCTTCAAACACTTTAACGTAGAAATGCTACCTTGTGAGAGGATTTATGAAAAACTGTTTGATTCTTCTCTTTCAAGATATTTGGATCACTGCTACAATTGTTAGAGAGTAACAATGAATTGACCTGATTGAAGAAGCAACTATCTTTGCTGATTCAGATTTCTATTCTAGTTTTAAACTGGATCCTCACTGATCAAATATTGTTTTGCGGATCGATCTGGATATTTTGTCCTTAATCACAATCCCATCTTATTTCACCTTCACTCTTCATATCAAAACTCTTCCACTTCTCACTTTTTTTCTTGCATATTCAATCCAAACTTGACCTTGTATATATATGATAATCCTTGTCAAGACGGGTTGAATAACCTTCCAAATAAACAATAAAACTCAATTTTGTCAGCTGTAATTAACCAATAAAACATAAAGTGTAAACTGATGTTAGTCGGCTGAAACTAAATGCATAACTCGGTTAACATTGTAATTCTTCAATGTCTGACCTTACTGTATTGCCCGAGTGAACTCGGTTACTACTAAACTTCTCTCATTAACTGATAGAGCTCGGTTAATATACAAAATCATTATAGTTTTGTATACATTTGTGTAACATCAATGACAATATAGAATTAATTAATTGTCTTCAACAATAAGAGCTTTAGTTAAATGATCAAATTAACAAGATTCAACATAAATAGATAGAAATAGATAAAAGACAAGCATATAAGTATAGATCTAGAAATTCCATAGAGAAAGGATCCTATAATTAGAATCGAATTATAAAAATATAGGTTCAAGTATGCTAGGAACCCTAAACCTAGAGGTGTGACAACAAATTAAAAGTTTAAATTCTATCTTAAGATGCTCTATAGGTCACTCCCTCCAAAAAAAAGCTAGAAAGTATCAGTAGAATGTGTTGAATTTTTCAACACAAGAACTAACAAGATCAAATAATAAATGAAAAATAGGTCTTTAGAAAGTAGAGAAATAAAAAAATATTTTCTATATTCCTCAAAAGAAAATATTATACAATAAGAGTTAAAAGGAAGAAATAGTTCCTTTATATAAGTAGAGTCCTCTAAAATTAGGATAAAGATTATAAAAAAAAAAAAAAAAACATAGAAAAGAAAACTAAATCTCAACTCAACTAAATTAGGCTCAACTAAAGCTCCACTAAATTAGATTAACTTAAGCATGCATGTGAAATCATGTGCTCAATTTTGTGAGTGTGTGTACTTGAATACAAAATGCAACAATATACAAATATGCATTCTGCAAAAATATGCGTGTGGTGTAAGAAATATGCATGATCTAATACCCCTCAATTAGTGAAACATAGGAAGAAGTAAAAAGGTCTAAGTGCACTAAATAAAAAAAGTGAGTCCCAAAATATAAAGGCATAATACAATACCGATGTAAAAAGAAAATATCTCCCAGCTAGAAAAAAGGAGAAAAACTCTTTGGGATAAAAATACTCTCAAGAAGAGAGAAAAGAAAATGAAGAACTAACAACCCTCAAAAGGGTGTCTAAAAAGGAATAGGAACATCAAGAATATTCTTGAAGCACAAAAAATTCTAAAAATAATTTCTAAATTATAGCTTTTGTTCTGTTGAATTAAGAACATCATTTGAAAAAAATATAATGATTAGGATCAAGAAGACAATAATTTGCATGACTGCCCCCAATGACATTTCTGAAAAATGAACAAATAGAAAAATAAAAGTCAAACATATAGGAATTAAAGATACAGATGGCACATTAATCTATACAGTATGCCCAATGACACTGCTTAACCCCAAAAAAGTAAACTACTAGTAAAAAATGTAAATGCCAATTTAGTCTAAAGAACTGGTCAAGAACGGATAAGTTGCCTCTATAAAATTAGAATGTAAGTGTGTCTATATCTTGAAAGCTCCATCTATTTGACATACAACTACTACATGTGACTAGTTTATAGGAACACAAACTGAATATGTATTTCACTCCAAAATAGAAACAAGGAAGCTTTATCACCAATAGTGAAACCCCCCATAATGTTGACAAGGGAGATGCATAATAGGTCCACTAAAATTATTTCATGATGTAGTGCATGAAGGAGAATCAGAATATGCACAAGAAAATTACTACAACTAAAAAATAGTACATGCAACCAACGCACATATGCTTGAGACAAGAATTCCCATGATTTCATGTCATCATTGAGGTATACTCACTAGAAAAAGGTGTGACAAAAAATTGAAGGCACTACACAAACCCCAATGAAAATTTATAATATTGTGTATGGCCAAAATAACATAGAACAAAATATGAAAAGTCTCCATAAACCATACACAAGAGTGGGGATTTTTTTGAGTGCATCTACAAATATAATAGTTCATGCAAAAGATACTAAAAATGACCAAGTGGGGCTAAATGCATGAAATTCATGTAGAATAGTCTATGCCAAAATCTAAAAAAAAAATGCATAGATAGATTTGAAGAGTTCAAACAAACATTTATAGTGTTGTACTAATAAAAATAAATAGAGGAAATGGAAAAATAAATAAAATAAATTGGGAGATAAAATATCACATCCGACTTCAAAAGGATATAAAAACATCAAGTAAATATGTTTGAAAATATCACTAGTACCACTAGGTATGCCTTTGAATACACTTTCCACTGACATCTCATTTTTAAAAAATTAATGTTATATGGAAAATTCCAAAAGAAAACACATGTTAAATTTATCCACCCACAACCAACAAAAAAAAATTAATCATGCTAGGATTTTCTTGGTGGTGGCCCTCGTACAGGGTACCAGGACAAATCACTTTGCCAAGGCTTTCATAGCCTGTGTTGGGATCAAAATGGCTAGAGATAAAGGTTTGAGAAGGTTTTGGTTGGAAAGTGATTCTCTCAAAATCATTAATTGTTTGAAGAGAACCTCCCCACCTAGCCGGATGATTAATTCAATCATTAAAGATTGTCTCAAATTACTTAGGGACAGTGACAATTATATGATCTAGCACATTTATTGTGAAAGAAGCCATGTTGTGGATAGATTATCCAACATTGGTGTTGGTTTGGAAGGTAAGAAAGAATAGAGAATTAATGATTAGATCCCACCTAATCTACATCTGCTATTTGAAATGATTATGGAGTGTGTGATGTGTAAGACGACTTTAGAAATGATGGGGTATGATGTGGCCATCATTGTCCTTCAGAAGATACATTTATGTTGATAAAGCCAAACCTTCTGGTTGCCTTTCTTTTCATTGTGATTTCTTCCCTTAAGATCTGGACTCTGTCAGTGGTTCGTTCGGTTGTGAATTGGGATTTTTGCATAATAAGGGGTGGCATAAACTATCTTGAGCCCATTATGTATGATAAATGCACAAATATTCAAGCGGTTTGGAGTGAGCTCACTAGGGCTGGTTTGAAAGAGTATATTGAGAAGCTTCATGGTCAAGATACCCTTGTCACCGAGGCTTTTTTTCATGGGGATGGGGTGTTATGTGTCTACTATCTTGAGCTTGAAGTGAAAGAAGAGCTAGTTGCCAAGGTCTCTAATACCATCGTTGAAGGAACAAAATTCTATAGGGATAAAAAATGAGCTACTGAAGTGGTGGAGATGTTCTCCCTTACAAAACAAAGGAAAAATTTGAGAAAAAACACAAAAGGTGGTTGGTATATAACTTCACTTCCAAAGCCATGGAAAAATATTATAGAGGTTATTATGCGCTACCTTACCTTGGACGGTAAATTATGTAGCATCTTTAGCTATCACTTTGTCATTGTAAAACACTTTTGACATAGAAAATGTATCTCATTTCCATTTTATTTGGATCCTTATTTGATCAATAGTATTATATCCCATGAGAAAAGTATGGCCTCCCTTTTTCTCCATGAGGAATTGGTCCTTGTGATTATGGAGTATGCCAAGGCTTTGAATGTTAAGAGAAATCCCTTCTCTAAAAATGACATTAAATTTAAGAAAAATGTTTGAGTTCATTAAGGGGATATGTCTTCTGATGAGAAGGTTGACTCTGATGGTGACAAGATCTTTTACATTTACAAGAATAAGGACCCCTTATTTTCCAAGACAAAATTCCTCATCCCTATTCTCATTGGCAGAAAGAGAATGTTTTTATTTGATGAGAATGATGACCCTAAATATGTGTTGGATTTTGTGGACCCTAGCACAGATGTGAAAATTAAAGGTGTGGCTAGGGTTACTACATCAAGGCCAAGGGAAAAACTAAAATTTATGGGCCCCATTTTGTCAATATTAATAGGAATACCACCTACCAAGAATAAGGGCCCCTTGTTGTCCATGAAAACAGTCCTCAACCGTATTCCCATTGGCAGAAAGAGAATTATTTTAGCTGATGAGGATGATGACCCTAATTATGGCTTGGATTTTGTGGACCCTAGAATAGATGTGAAAGGTAAAGGTGTGGCTAGGGTTACTACATCGAGTGCCAAGGGAAAACTAAAATTTATGGGGCACCTTTTGTCAATATTAACATGAATACCACTTGACATAAGAGTGTGTAACATAATGATATTGGAGGATATATGGAGGAGCTCAATAATTTGAAAGAGAATGTCAAACCTTCTAATAAATATTGGGACAATATCCTTGGAAACACACATTATGTGGTTAATAGGATAAAAAAACTAAAAGAGGACCATGAAAAGTGCATCAAGGTTCTAGAGCATGATTTTTAATAAGGTCTAGGAGAGTTTGAGAGTGGTGATGGAGGTGAGAAAATGACAATGGACAATACCAGTGATAGCCTCTATACGCTAAATGAGCAGGCTAAAATTCTCCAAGCTATTTCCAAGGGTAACTCTCCGAGTAATAGTACTAAAGAGGTTAAGAAGGAAACGTATATGGATGTGAGCACTCAGAAGAGATACAAGGCTCCTTCAAAGAACGTCGATATGGACATGGAAGCTACTAAGATGACCCAACCTGGCCTAGATATGAGGCTTCATTGTAAGGAGAAGGGTGTGACCCTTATTCACAGTGTTATTTGGAAAGTCAAGATTATTAATGAGGATATCTATCAGAAGAATGATAAGCTTGTTAAAATGTTGCAGTTTTGTTGTTAGGAATTGTCTTTTGTAATGGTTCTTGTTTCATAGGGTTGTTCTTCCCTATGTCTTTTGTTGGTATTTTGGTGTCTGTTTTATTGTTGGGACCTGGCTAGTTTTTGTTTAAGACTATTTCTTCTTCTATGTTGTTAACTTTGGTTTTCTAGTCCTTATAAAACACTTTTCCCCTTTAATTAAAACAACCAACAACCAAAACACTTGAGACCCAATTTTCAAATTATTCACTCACTAAACGAACAATATGATATATACCTAGATGGTGTTTTGGAGCTGAGGAAAAGATCCATAAATCCTATAAAAATATAAATATTTTTTAGAAATAAAGTTATGAAAAATATTAATTTTTTTTTTACCTTTTTTGTGTTTTTTTAAATCTTTTTTTTGTTTTTGTTTTTTTTTTTAAATTTTTCTCACAAAATATGAAAAATCTTGGATAATTGACAATGAACTAGATGGTTTTATATGGCTATGAAAAGAACCATTTTGTTTCTCCAAGATGATATAATTTGTGGATTTTTAAAAAATAACCACCTTTTGATCCACAAAAATGGTAAATATGGTGACCTTATGATGCTTCTGAGAAAAGAAACCCTCAAATATTGAGAAGGGATTTTCAAAATCCACGCTTTCATACCATTTTGAATTTCATAATACAAGCACCTACAAGATTAAATAACAAACAAAAACCACCTTCCACAAGGAGAGAAACAAGAAAGATTTGTTATATTACTCAAAAGGAAAGATTTAAAAAATAAGAATTACAATGCACAAATAATTTCTTTACAGAAAGAAAGGCCTCTAAAACTAGGTCAAAAGGTTAAAAAGATATAAAAAAATCTAGAACTCAACTACACTAAAGTATCCTAAATAAGGCTCAACTAAAGATCCACTACATGAACCTTAAGCTAAGTATACATGTGCAAGCATGTGCCTAATTATCAATTAGTGTGTGTACAAATATGTAATGCTTGACAATATATAAATGTGAATTGTATTATGAAACAAATGTGCATCTAGCTAAAACTTTAAATGTGGATAAGAATGCTCTATAGGTAACCCCCTTATAGTAAATTTACCAAAAGTTTTGGTTACATGTGTTTATTGGCATAGACGATGAAATTTTTCCTTTCAAAACCTTGAATTATATGCCCTAATTTACCTTCTACAAGTTTGCAACTTTTAGCTTCTAGAGCTTTAAATGGTAAACTAGGGCATAATTAGTTGTAAACATAGGTTTAAGTTGTATTAAAAAAAAATTCATCCAATGTTTTGGAATGAAAGGGAGAGTCTAACATTGGATAGACCCTTTCCCTAGTATGTACAATTATCCAAGATGAATCCACAACTAAAGATGTCTTCATATCATCATGTAAAGAGAAAACACACATACAAGATATGACACGATTAACCACGTCATTTTATAAGTGAGGAGATGAAAGTATCTTAATAGGATCCAAGGATGAAGATGAGACTAAATTTTGAATTTCAATGGTACCACCATCAAGAATAGAATTAATGTGTAATCAACAGAGAAGGAGATTCTCAAAAAGAGATTTTTACCACCAATTCAGAGAAGACAACATACAAGAAAAGAAGGAGAAATTGAATGAAAACTAAATAATACCAAAATAATCTATGCAATAAAAAAGAGAATCTTCATAATCAATGGGATTGGTAAAAAAAGCTTAGAAACTTGTAACACCACCACTGCAAGAAAGGCCTTGGAAAAAATCAATTATGTTAAAAAAACAAGCATAAGTACTGTGAGTGAGATTTTTAACAGCAATGTCAACCTTCAAAAAGTGACCCATAACATAATGGCTCCAAGGGAATCTATAAACATAAATTGTAAGAAAAGGTGAGGTAATCTCAACCAAAGAGATATTAAATTAGGGGATTCCTTTAGGATATTAAATAAAGGGGATGAAGGTTACATAAAAAAAAAAGAGTGTTAGTTTTATATCTAGATACTACCATCTATTACATATTAAATATATCCTTTTAAGTACCAAAACTGGAAATTAAAAAATATTAAGATAGAGGATGAAGGTTAACCCTAGCCTCAATCAAGGGTGACCATTATTAAAAAATATAGAAATACATTTGAATAAGGGATAGAAAATATGGAAACCAATAGATAAAACCACTATTCTAATAATAAGAACCACTATTAAGCATATTTTGTTTAGGAGGCACAATAGGTGCAACAATAGTATAAAAACGTTGGGTCCTATGATTAGGAAAGGGGAAATCGTTACCTAGAGTACCATCAAAATTAGGAGGACATTTAACAAGAGTGGAAAGGGAACTAGGAGAATAGGCTCTACTAAAAGCCCAATTAGACAATGCTAGAAAAGGGTATACAATTCCATCATGAAGAAAACCATAATAAAAAAAACAAACATAAACAACTCTAGAATGAAAGCCACTAGGAAAAACCTCTTTAAATAGAGCAACTAAAGTAGCAGGAAGAAGGTCCACCAAAGAAACCTCAAAAGGAAGGGACACATGTAATATAATTCACAAGGGATGTTAAATAGAGGCCCACAATAATATCCAACTGAGGGGAAACCATTGTGGGAGTAGAATCACACCTAAACATAGGGTATTCGACGATAGGAGGGTGATTGAAAGTGCCATAAGAGTTGGAAGGGAACCAATAGTTGCAACACAAGAGGATCTAGGCATCTTGATATTCAATTCGAAGTGCTAGGTTGGAGGGACAAACAATAAGAACTTGATTTAAGTGAGAGAAAGTTGGAGTAGCTCATTATGGAAATTTTATAATTTTAATGTCTATCTTTTTTAGGAAAAAGTGGGCAAGCCGCTAAATATATTAAATATAGTAATAGTAAACTGGTTTGAGAGCTCATCTGGGAAAGAGCCAGAAAGAAAACCTGAAATCCTTGCTCATTACAATATATCAAGATCTCACTGAAAGTAGAACACTAAACAACACAAAATCGAATCAACTAAAGACTCAAACATGATGAAAATTCAACCTAAGTATTACATATCTAATTCAGCACATAAGTCAAATACATAAAAAAAAAATAGACGCTCCCACATATCCAAAACACAAACCACAAAAAAGAGACGTTGCCTTCAGTAATATGAAGCCATCTTGGTAACAAACCCTCATTCCTCCATCGCAGCTGATACATCTAACACAGGTTTAGGCTGAGCACGAGGCAACCATCCCACTGTCCAAACACTGGGAGGTTCAATAGGAGTTGAAGTCTCCCATCCACTCCCCTGTTCATTCTGCGTGTCGAGGTCCCAACCTATTGTGTCAATGTCAGAGGTCTCCCAACCACTCACCTGTTCTTTTCAAGCACACAATTCCCATCCCGAGCCAACATTGTCTTCTAGTTTTGGTTGAATATAGTGATCCATAGTATCTCAACCTCGTTCTAGGTGTGAAAATTGTAGAGGCTGCAAAACCAGAGATGCCCTTTCCTTTTCCCAAAGAGCCTAGTCTTTGCTTGAGCCACCCACATTCTAATTTGGTGACAAGGAAAGATGGGATGGTCATGAGATTATAGGGGAATTTTGCAGACCAAGTAAATCTAACAGGGTATACACTATTTTCTTAATCTTTACTATCAACTGCAGTCTAAGTGCATGAGAAGTTGCTTGGAGTGCATGTTTCATGAACTTGGCACTCTATTTTTCCAAGGACCTTTTAACCCCATCATAGGCAACCATGAACTCATGCTTCTACAATAGTTGGTGCCTTGAGAAAAAACCCCCGACTAGTTCATGTCCATGCCAGAGGTCATAATGTTGCATGGCCTGCTTTAATCTATGCCCAACCCAAAAGTGTTTTTTAATAACTTTGAAAGCCATAATTTTAAGAAGGTGTGACGATTGCATCAAATCCATTGCATTGGATAGAAAGTTTGAAACAAGCTGAGAAGGAAATAATAAATGCTTAGAATTTGGCAAAAATTATTCTTCTCCAGTTACCTATTTAATTACACGATAGACAGAAGGAGAATGGGCAACAATCATTTTATCCATCACATCATTAGTAATCTGCATTGGTAAAACCTCTTCATCCACCCTCGGTGGAATCCAAATCCTAATGTTTTTGGGTAACATTTCTCTATGACAATTAGTACATGCCTCACATCTAACACAGACTTCAGCAAGAGTCGACATATTCAAAGAATGTTAGCATAATGGGTGAAGGGAAGGGTATAATATAGGGAGACGTTGTACTTTGCAGATTGCAAATTATTGTATGCAATATGTGAAGTAAATGCAAACTGTACATATTTCCTTTTATATAGAGTGGAGCATGTAAACTGCAAAACTCCATGTGAAATGTGGATGTCGTATACCCTAGTTGTGACTCAAACATGAGTGAAGGACACCACACGTCCCTATGGCTGCTGAAGTGAGAGATGCCAAAGTATGGAAGCTTACTTCATGGAACTGTAATTATACAAAATCACTTGTTATATGACTTAAGTAACTTACAGACTGAATTCTATTGAGTGTTTTCTTTCTTCAATTCTCTCTGTCTTTATTGATTACCTTCTGAAGATCGGCATGCTCTACAATAAAAGTAATTGGGTTTAATTTTGAGACCACACACCCATCACATCCCAAATTTGACAACAAATCTGCCACTTTATTTCCTTCACGAAGGGTGTGCGAGAGATACACCTCTTGACATTTATATAGAAAGATCCAGATTTGGTTTAGGATGTAATGAAGCTTCCATGAGTGTGATTTCCAGTGAATACAAGCATTAATAATGACCAACGAATCTCCTTCCACGTGCACTCGATTATAACCTACCTACTTGGCAAGAATTTTAATGTCTATTTTTATAGTTTTCTATTCCATACTACTTAGATTTGAAGATATTTTCTGAATAATTCTAGCTATAAAGTTATAGCATTTTGGTTTGTTCAAAATGAGTTAGAAGTCATGTCCAAATATCTAGGGTTCTCAAGGTACTTCCTATTCAAGGCCAACTTCCAACGATCATATCAAATTATCATAATCAAATTACAAATAGAAAGAACAAACATTTGAACATGTTTGGTTTTGGTCCCTTTTTAGATATACTATTGTTCTAGGTATGATAGTCCACAAGGAATACCGTAGTTAACCTAAAATAGGAATAGAGAAGGACTAATGTAGGGTAAAAGGTCCAAGACATAGGACATTTTCTTCTCATGAGAACATAGCTACAATTTGGATATGACAATGCCATAAATATTCTTAATATGAACTGTGGGAGAGTGTACTAGAGAAAGGTCAAACAATAAGTGTGAAATTGTAAAGGAAATGAGTTACAATTTATCACACTACATGCTCATTTTTTACTTATCTTATTTTGTAACATTTGTAACAATTTTATGAAATAATTTGATAATGAAGCAATAAAACATATTGAGAGATATAGCTTATTGAGGATTGTAAATGAATTTTAGAGACACTAACAAAAGCCCTTCAATAAAAGACAAGGACTTTAATACCTTGCTATTTGTAATGATATGTATTTATTGGGCCATACTTTATATATTTGTAATATAATAGTAATTTTATAGATAAATTTGTTATTTGCACTATTATATTTTTATTAACATAATTTGTCTTTCATTAATCAAATTTTTTTTTGGCAAAAATAGCTGAGCCATTAAACTTTTTATTATATAAACTGCTTCGAAAAAGAAGCAGGAAGAAAACCCCCCATGTCAGCCAAATACAACCAAATCATGAAGTATTCAAAATAGAGGATGCCTTAGCCTCGAATATTACCATGTATTTACCTAGCACAATTACTCAAATTTTACTTTAATTTAGATTTTTTTCAAAAAAAAAATCTAATTTTTATATCAATCAATCAATGTATGTTTTATTACATCTTCAAATGCTTCTTTTAAATTTTATCTTATGAAAATATTTCTTAGAATCAATAAATATTTTTAAAATAATTTTAATTAAAATTTTAAATTTTATTTAAATTAAGAAATATGTTTAATTTGAGTTTATTTATTTTTATTAAAAATTTGTATAATTAGGTCTTAATATTTTTTCATCTAGTAATTTGATTATTTTATTTTCCTTTCATATTATGATTAATAAAATAAAAGCATAAGAAATATTAGTTTTAATAGTTTTTTTTGGTAAAAGTGGTAATATACCATGAAATATTATTATGATTATATAGTTTGTGAGATATTTTTCAATTCTAACTTTATAAATAGATATGATTAGTTTATAATTCATTTGAAAAATCATGTTCATGTTATAAAGTTTATAATTTTTAGGTGTTTATTTGAAATTATATTGTCAAATTTTTAGATTATTATATCTATATCTTCAAATGAATTTTACTTTGTCCTTTTAAAAATTTCTTATTCTAATTTTATATCACAAATTATATAAATATATATTTTTTCAATTGAAAAAGTTATAATGTTAATTTACATCATTACATATTAGATAGTGTATTATAATTGTTATAATAATAAATGTTATCATTTGCAACTAAAAATTATAATTTATTTATATGTTAAAAAATAGATTACACACTATTAGTTATACATTGAATTCATATACTCTTTAATTAAAAATTATAAATAAATGAAAGAAAAATATTTATGAAACTATTTAAAATAGTTATAAAATAGAATTCTAATAAAAATACTCTTAAATTTTTAAAAAATCAATTAAATATTATATTAGAAAGTTAAAAATATATTTTTGATAAAAAAATTAATTATGATTAAACAATGTCTACAAATATTTTAAGCTAACAATCATGTCTTCACCCATATTTTTATAATATAAAATAAAAAATAATTATCCTTAACTTATAAATGTCTCTATCTTTAACTTCTTGGAAAAGGGATTTTATCTTTAGACTAAAACATGATTTAATTATATGATTTGTTAAGTCATTGTAAAGATTGACATAAAAAGTTGAAATATCTCATTGTTGTAGAACAATATATCTTATCAAATAAAATAAGATCTTAAAATTACTTACAAGAAAAGAAACAAGTAAATATCATGGAATCTTTTTTATCATGTTGAATACACTACACCTTAAAAACAATTCTCTACTACCAAGAATGGACCATTCAAGAATTTTGGAATATGTTGCCCAAATTGATCCCTCTTCATTTTTAAAGTTAGACTTGCCATCAATCAGAAAGTCCTCGGCCCTTGGAGATTGTACAACGTTTCAGTATATTTGTACCACGGAGGGGAATGAAGGGTAAATATGAAGCTAAGAAGAAAAGAACAGTGGTGACATGTAAAAAGAAATGGTGATGAATACAAAAAACATACATATACTTCTTTGAAGCACGAGGTACTACCTCAACAGTAAACCAAGCTAATCCCACTAAGAAAAAGATATCCTGATATTTCAAATGCCTCCAAATCACTGTTACTAATCAATTTTCCTAATCAGATCCACAAACTATTTGCAATGTGGAGCACAAGATTTTTAGCAAACAATATATTTTAATTTCTCAACTTTTCAACGGGTCCTTATTATTTTTTAATTATTTTTTATTATTTGCAATGTGGAGCACAGGATTTTTTTTTAGCTAAACAATATATTTTAATTTCTCAACCTTTAACGGGTCCTCATTCATTTTTTTAAAACTATTTTTGATGAGATCATGATTTCAACTCGCATACAAGCATGACAAGGGAAGGGGGAACACAAACAAAGCATTGATCAAGCCTCGGGAGGGGGGACCGCATACGAGGTGTCCTGGAAGATCCCTTGAAAATTTAACTATTATTTTATACATTTATATGCGTTTTCACTGTATTGACTTAGAGGACCCAGAGCTTAGAACAAATTTAAAAGGAAGCTTCTCAGATACCTACATAATTTGTTGTGGAGAAGGACGAAGCTGTTTGTGACATGGCTACCATTATTTAATTCACAAACTCCAATTATCTGTTTAGATTTTTCTATTGGGAGTCTGATCCCAATCCTTGCCTTTCACATGTGATGGTTGGAAAGCTAACTTGTAAATGAATTAAGCATATGTAGGTATGTCATGCCATAAGACGGCTGGTTGGCTAGGTGCAGTTGAGTGACTTATTCTATGAAACATTAAATTGGGAATTAAAACTAATACATATATGGCCTGTAATGTAGAACTTAGAAGTACCATGGAAGTGGACAACAGTAGATGAGCAGTCTCTGATACAACTGTATATAAAAATGAGAATTAAATCAATATGTGGGAGTTGTGTTTTATGCAATGGAGAACTTAGTGACGAGTTTAAAGAACAGATAAATTAATATCAAATTGTAAAACTAAACAAAAGACAATCTAAATAGACATATAATATAGTGAATTTCATGGTTCAGCATCTAGGAGAATGTAGGGTAATATCTTTATTCAGCATTTCTCACACAATACATAATCTAATCTGCACTCATCTTTTTAGACAAATGTTGAACTCTTCAAATATAAAGGGAGGGAGACAGCAAATGAATAGTTGTGAGAAAAATAATAGTAGATGATCATTAGACTCTACATTCTCAACACTTAAGCCTACAAAGTAAACAAGTAGTCTATGAAACAATTGTATATAAATTACACATATTATTCAATTTCATAAATTAAATTTGTTATGTTTTTGGATTATTCTACTGTCTAGCCATTCATCGTGATGACGAGAAAAAATTACACACATTTTAATCCAGAAACTATGAAGATGTGATTTAATAGTGAAGGAATAGAGTCTACTACTGTAGAGGGTGAGTAGATTTAACAGTGAATGAATAATATTTGTTTATGAATTAAGAAGGGAGAAAAGGTTGAATAAAGAAAGGACTGAACCCCATTGGCAGCAGAGAAAGATGTGTTTAAAAAAGAAAGAATATGTAGGGGATCGAGTAGTTTAGTGTTAGATGCAGGGCGAGGTGTATAAAAAATGAATGAATATTTAGGGGCTCGAGTAGTTGTGGAGTTAGAAGTGGAGATAGGAAAGCGTTGGGAGTCGAGGAGAAGAAGAGGAGGAGCAGGAGAGGAAAGAGACAAGAACGCGGCCCGTGCCCCACTTGCCCACGCGCAGGCTGCCCCACTGCCACAACCCTAATTCTGTCCAAACAAATCAACCTTAAAAAAACCACGGTTGGCGGGCCAAAAACAAGCGGTTTCTGATTTTTTGGATTTTTTTATTCCTACTTAGTCTTTATTTGTTTTGTCCCGTTCATGATGCTTTATTTTTATGTTTTTTTACTTATAGCTCCGGGGTGCTCGTCTCTTATTCCTGCTGCTGGGCGAGAGAGATCAATCGATGGGATTTTTTTTTTCCAGAGTCTGCCAAGAGTCGAACCTGTGACATGAGGGCCAAAAATTGAGTCATTTTTTATCTTAGCCCTAAGGCTGAGGGCTGAGAGCTTCTCCAACGCACGCCATCCACAGGCTTCTGAGAAAATAACCACGTAGATGGATGCGGGTTCGAGTTCCATCCTGAGGGTTTTCTTGCCCTAATTTAGACGCCGAGGGAATCAAAACTGGTGATCTTGGACTCCAAAGGAATCGAAATTCGTGCTTTGGGCTCCAAGAGAATTGAGATCAGTGTTCCTGGGCTGCAAGGGAATTGAGATCAGTGTTCTTGGGCTCCAAAGGAAGTGAAATTAGTGTCTTTGGCTCCAAGTGAATTGAAATTAGTCCACTAGGGCTGCAAGGAATCGGAAGATAGGTGAGAAGAGAAAAGGATAGGTGTTCTTGGGCTGCAAGGGAATTCAAATTGGTGTACTTGGGGTCCAAGGAATTGGAGGATAGGATAGGAGAGAAGAGGAAAGGATAGGTGTTGTTGTGCCGCAAGGGAATTGAAATTGGTCTACTTGGCCTGCAAGGAATTGGAAGATAGGATAGGTGTTCTTGGTTCCAAGCGAATTGAAATTAGTCTACGTGGGTTGGTAGGAATTGGAGAAATTGGAGAATAGGAGAGGAAAGAAAAGGTTTGAAGAATAGGAGAGTACAGAAGAAAAGGATTGGTTTTAGGTTTTCTGAAGTGAAATTCAGAACGCAGAGCTGGCGAACCGGTGGTGGACAGGGAATGTGGGCATGCCGGGCGTGGATCCCGGCGGGGCGTCCGGGCACGGACCAGGCCAGGGTCACGGGCACGCCTCTGGTCACGCCCACGGTATGCAATCCACAAGAGACCTGCAGAACACTTCGGAGGACGAGAACAGCGGGAACAGCGGGCTGAAGAAACGAGGACGTGGAGAAAACAGCAATACCGCGAACAACAACAACAACAAGGACGACGGGCAGCACTCGGGCGAGGGCGGAGAGGGCAACAGGCGGCCCCGCGGGCGGCCACCGGGGTCGAAGAACAAGCCGAAACCGCCGATAATTATCACCCGGGACAGCGCGAACGCACTGCGCGCCCATGTTCTGGAAATCGCCAACGGCTGTGATGTTGTGGAGAGCGTGGCGACGTTCGCGCGGAGGCGGCAGCGCGGTATTTGCATTCTGAGCGGCAGCGGAACGGTGACGAATGTGACGCTGCGGCAGCCGACGGCGCCGAACGCGATCGTGACTCTGCACGGACGCTTCGAGATCTTGTCTCTGTCAGGGGCTTTTCTTCCTCCCCCCGCGCCGCCTGGAGCAACGGGCCTCACGATTTATCTCTCCGGAGGACAAGGCCAAGTTGTGGGAGGGAGCGTTGTGGGCGCTCTTCTGGCGTCTGGGCCGGTTGTGGTGATCGCTGCCACTTTCATCAATGCTACTTATGAGAGGCTTCCCTTGGACGAGGAGGAGGCGCCGATGCAGTTGCAGGGCCCCAACGCCGGTGGTCCTTCGCTGCAATCCTCGGGCCTGACGGCGTCGCAGGCTCAGCAAATGGCGGATCCGTCTGTGAACATGCCCATCTATAACGTCCCTCCCAATCTGCTCACCAACGGCCAACTGCCTCATGACGTTTATGCCTGGGCTCAGGCCCGCCCGCCTCCGTATGTTTAGTGACAACCTTTCTGTCAGATACGCACTGGACGATCCTGCCTTGACCCGGCGGTCACTCGGCTGTATGCATGCATGCCCTTATGATTGGCCTTTATGAGGTCAGCGAATTGAAAAAAAACAGGATGGGGATTTTATGTACAGGTTTATAACCCAGAGTTGTATTGTGGTTTATTCATTTTTATTTTCAGGTTGGGTTTCCTGGTGATTGGGTGATCACCGGCCTGAACATGAGCCAGATGGGAAAAAACACACTTGTTGTTGCCTAGCTTACTTGCTGCTGCATCTCAGGTCTAATGGAAAAAGGTTTCTTTTGTTTTGTTTTCGTTTACTTGTGCTTTGTAAAGCTTGTTAGATCTGATCGTAATTCAATTTACTTCCTTCTGAAATGTTCTGGATGTTTGTGTGAGTGGAGAATACTGTGATACACGAAGTTGTTTTCTTGGGTCTTTCCAATGTTAAATAGCTGCAGATCTATTCTGTTTTGACCATGATGTTCATGATTGTTAAATAGCTGCAGGTCAGGCTTATTGCTCCACCATTAATTGTCTATGTATTAGTATAAGTATGCGCCAAACGCAAGAAAAACAAAATGGTACTGAACAACAGTGTATACGAATCTACCAGTGCTTTAACATCAACAAATAGGGCTTTCACTTGGCCTGAAGATTGGAATATTTTGAAGTTAGGACATGGAAATTTCGTGTAGTCTGCATTACTTTTGAGCTTGGAGATTATTTAAGAAAGCATTCATGTGAATTTAAAACATGACAAAGAGTAGAGATTATCTCCTACCAGCTAAACTATACATATTAAACCTTGTGTAGTTCTTTCATTTCCTCCTACCTGCCCCGGGAACCAAGTAGAATTTTTTATTCACAACTATAAGTCTTCTGCTTCATACGTCTAATCCTTTCTTCTGGATTTGCTGGTTTCCACTGCTTTGTGACTCACTCTCTGCATTTCACTATAATGTCTTCTGGTTCATTCTTCTCTACTATGTAATTTCATTTGTCTAATCTCTTCTTCTGGGTTTTTGGGCTTCTATTTTACTTTCAACAATTAGCTGTATTCGAGAACACTTCATTCAAATTTTCGATCTTGGAAGTCACGTTGTCTGATATCTTTTATTTTTCTCTACTGTCGTAAACTACTAATGTTTACGAAATTGGTCTCGGAGCTCGTGAGGTTCAAATTTCAATGGTTTTTTTATTAGGAAGCCCAAGTTCAAGGTGGGTTGAAGTAGTAGAAAACAAGAAGCTTTTTTTAATTTATTAGGATCTTATTAATAGCAAGTTTCAGTACTAAACCATTTTGCACAGGCTCAAATTCTAATCCTAGAAGCAGTGCTCAATTTCAAACACTGTTTTGTTGAACTCCTTATATCTATCGGGATTTTAATCCACGTCTAAATTTTGAAGATGCATATTCTACGGCCGTGGATTTTTAGCTTTAGTTTTTTGGTTTTTAGTTTTACGTTTTTTAGTTTTTTTTTAATCTCCTTTCATTCAGCTCGTATCTATGTGTTTTAAATCAGTTTTTTTGTTTTAAAACTGCTTTTTAAATTAAATTCATTAATCACTGCATGCAGATAACTTGAAAGAAAGTTCGTTTGTAGTTGATATATACAGCCAATTTCATATGCAGAGATAAATTAATCTTTCAGTGAGAACAGTAGTATCTAGTAACTCTTTCAGATCTTTTGTTAAAAAACGCTCTTGTAATTTTTATCGTGTAAATTTGACCGTTTGGAAATCTTCAGTTTGTTCCTTATATTGGCCTCAGACTCTCTACATCTGGAAATTCTTGAAAATCCCTTGTAAAATATAGATGCATTCTAATTAGGTGGAATCATAAATACAATGCTTCTTAGCTTCAAGTCTCTTTACATTCTACTTTCATGGAATCATAAATATAATCTCTTATATCTTAAGCTTAGTATCGGGATTGACAGGACATTACCGAAACCATCAAATACCAAAATTCACCTTATTTGGACCCGAGATAGGTCACCATACGTTAGCAATTAGTGTAGAAATGCAAAAACTGTCATACCAAACACAACTTTATCTGCCAGTTGATAAGAAGCTCCTCTAATTATTATTATGGTAGCTAAACAGCTTGATTGTTTAAGTCAATAGGTGGAATGGTTCAATGGAATAAAAACCTAGCTCAATTAGTTTGTGTATTTTATATTTTCTTTGGTTATTTGTATTGAAAATTGGTCTGTCATAGGTTTCCAGTCCCTTGTACAGGTCTGGTCACACTTCTGTAATATACCATCAAGTATTGCTGGAGAGAAATCATTGCTTATAGGGTAAACTAAATCCTTTGGCAATATGGTATTGCATATCTGTTACGTTGACAGCAATGCATCAGATGTATTGGCTTTTCCATGCACATTTGTATCCCCTAAATGAAGTAGCTCTCTGTTAGGAGTTTAGTTGTAATCCAATCATAAATCCAGTGCAATTTAGCTATGAGAGTTAAATATGTGAAGCTCATTGGAGGTGCATACCAATACTCAGGCTGCTAATTACAACCATTATGACCTAGAAAAAATCTTGACAGTTAATAATATGACAATAACCAACTCCATTGGTGACAATAACATTTTTATTTCACTTAGTGATAGTTTACTTGTTGTGGCATGAATGGATTTTAGAATGTAAAAATTGTGAGATTTAAAGGTGAAGTAAATGAAAGATTTTTTTATCTATCCTAACTCTAAAATGCACATCACATGCTACCGAAATTACGAAATTAGCTTGTTTACAAAGGAAAACCATTTGTGTCCATGATATTCAACAGCTGCTATTTATGTATGCAAATCTAATAATGGAATTAATGCAGTCCAAAAAGGGCCTGCTGTCATATAGCATATAGATTTTTTTTCAATTATCCTAATTTGCTGTACATAGTGAAGAATTTTGAAACTGCTTAACGTATGATATCTTATTGTCTTATAAGATCAAACACATTATCCCTGTCTGTTCGTGGCCAAGAATACATCAGAAGATTTAAATAATTATGTTTGAAACCCTTTCTAGAGAGAATGTATGGACGAATGGAGAAAGACATTAACATTTCTCTCTCTATTAAACGCATTCTTAATTTACCTAAATTAAGTATTCGAATGCCCACCTTATCACATTATAACTGATCAAGAATGTTTATTTTTCCTTGTGATTGATGGTTGTCTACATTACAGAACCTTTTTCCCTCCTTTTTAGGAATTAGTTTTTTTGTTTTCTAGGTCGAATCTTATTTCATCAAAGGTTGGTTTAAAGCCTAATTGTTATTAGCCCCCTTTCAATCAAGTGTTTTCTGGAAGCAAGTCAGATGCCCACCAACTATCTTAGCAATAGTTGACTAAACACCAATATAATTCATGTAACGAGAGTTGACAAAGAACCAGTACATCGTTTATGAATAACTTATATATATATCGTATCCTTGCATCTCTATTGGAGGTTTTGCTACACTTACAGATAGTAAATTGAATTTTCAAGTTTCGTATGGTAGATGACCAATATCACAAGTTTTTCTTCTCCAAACAAGACTCACCAAATTACATTTTAGATTGAAACATTCCACAATTGACTACTTCACTGCATCGTTTTTTTTTAAAGAATTTGAGGTTGATTCAAGATGACGGCTTCACTACCTATTTTTCTAAGAATCTGAGTATAATGTCACATGTGGGTGGCCTCAATGGTTGAGTAATACGACTATACAAAATGCGACTTGACTACTCATGTTTTATGAATGTTTTAAAACTTATGAGGTTCTATGCAATTCATTCATCCACAACCAAATCTTTAAGCGCACGCTCAAAATCTGAGATTTACTCGAAACAAAGGAGATGCCTGCAACTATTCTACTCACAGATTCTAAATCATATAATGCTATATATCGATATACTGTATATGTAAAATGAATGATATTATTCTAATTGTCTTACATCTAGTATATATCTATACGATGGTCAACCTTGTCCCCTCAATTGAATATGGGTATACAATTTCGACGAGTTCTCTCAGCGAAACTATCTTTCTGAAGTTCTCAAGGCCCCTCTTTCATTAATTGTTTTACCTAAGATTTCATCTATTTTTAGCAGTCGTTTCTTATCATAACTCATCTGGTTTAATCTTAGTTTAGTTTTCTCTTCAAATTTAAATTAAAAATAATTATAATAATAAAATCAATCCAAAATATCTTAATATCGTACAGTTAATTTATTTTTATATAATTGTTTATCATATGTTTTTAATTTCGAAACTTCTATGAGATTGAATGATCTACGAATAAAAATAAGGGAGAAGTATAGTGCTATTAGTTAGCTTGGAGGTTTGATAATTGGTCATAATTAATAACAGAAATTTCTTTATCAAACACTATCTATTTTTTCTTATATCATTTGCTTATTTGTTGTTGGCACTACTTTTCAGAATGATAAACTTTAGAATTTTTATTTATTTTCTTGTGAATTCATATTTGTTGTAGATTTTTAAATGTCATCAACCTGTTTGATTCATCCTTAGAATAAAGTGATAAAAAGAAGGTGCCACAATTATCAATTTTCAGTCATTAGTGTGTTTTCTTTAATAATTAATCTTTATAGTATTGAGTGTTAGCATTCTTATATGAAAATATATGGCTGCTACTCTTTATTTTTTCTGATGTATTTTAAGGACGGTGTTCTAATAGCAACATGTTGATTTGTATGTTTCATTTACTTTTAAACTTCTATAAAATCAAATGATCTTTAAAAAAGAATAAGGGAAAAGTAAAAGGAATTTAAGTATCAATTTGATCACTTGGTTGATCTTGATAGGGCTATTTGATGCCCTTTCTCTGTTTGTTCTTGTTTCTCTTTCAGTTTGAATAAATTTTCACCCGTCCTTTATTTCATCAAAAATATCAAACACTATCCATTTTATCCTTTTGCTTATTTATTTTTGGCACTACTTCTCACGTAGACTCTAGATTTCTTTTGAATTCATTTATGTTGTAAATTTTTAAATTTCTTATGGATTCATCCTAAGGATATTGTGATCTCTTCAATAATTGAGTGTTAGCATTCTTATATGAAAACATATGCTTGCTACTATTTCTTTTTCTTAGCAGCTTTTTTAATAGGAATATTTTGATGTTTTATGATTATATGTATGTTTGTTTGTTTGTTTGTTTGTTTTTTCATATTTTAGATATTAAATCTGGTGGTTTGTATTTTAAGTAGAAAATATTATTTATTTTAGTATAGATTATTAAGAATAGATATTTGCATTGTTTTAATTAGGAGAACATAATTACAACATCTTTTCTTTTAGTAGTAATGTTTACAATAAATACATTTAGATAGAAAAATTGACACTTAGGTATATCGACATTAAATTTACAATTTAGTCATGAAATATATCTTTTATTAAAGTTAAAATTTACATATCAATATGATAAGTCTAAGAGTCACATAGATATCAAATTTTAATTTAGATATTCATAATATACCGTTTCGATATAAGCATTAGAATTTTAAGAGTAATAGCATAAGAACATTAGATACTAACTTTAATTTAAATATTAAATGTTTAAAATTGATTTCCCAGATTCACAATGTGGATATTCACATTATATATCTAATAGATTTCTAAGAGTCATAACATAGATTAGCACATTGGATGTGTCCTTTATAATTAAACTTTTCTCTCCATAACCACTGTAGCATTGCAAATGCACAAGCCCTACTATCATGAGTGGCCTATTCACATGCTTTCCCATTTCATACCCCAATTTGGCATGCATTTTTAGAATCCTTGTAATCATATTATCCCTTCATTAAAATAAGAGCCATTTTTGCCTTGACAAGGGTGACCTAGGTGGAGAGGATCATAAATTTTTTGAGTCTCCCATTGAAAGTTTCCCTTGTCATGCTAAATATGGCCCAAATTTTAATTGGAGCTTGTTAGTATAATTTTAAGTTTGATTAAATAATTTTAAGTTTGATTATAAATTTAAAGTCAACTTACTTCAAGTCTTGAGCGTCACAATGGCCTAAAGTGATATAAAAGCAATTCTACCTCTCCCATTTTGGGTAAGAAATCAAGGAGATCTATGAGAAATCTACCAATTCAATCAACCATTCATGATCTTCAAGCAATCAAATAGGGAAGAAGCATTACAAAATTCAACAATTTTGTCTCTTCATGGTGGAAATCCTAACATTCATTATTGAAATATGTTTTTTATGATGTCATTTTAGGTCATTGCAGAATCATGTGATTGCATCAACACTTGTGATCTCATTTCAAGAAGGGCTTGATTCACCAAGGTATCAAATTCTTATCAAGCCTTTGCTACTACTAAAACACTTCCTTTTCATTCATGCAATTTTATTTCTTTTTCAAGATTAATTCATAAATAGGTGTTTGACTAGGGAAAACACCTTTTCCCCAATAATTTATTTATTTTCTATGTGTAGGTGATAGGTGTCAAAGCTTCAAATCTAGATTCATGGAATCATAATTGTCTACTTTACATCCTAGGGTCTAACATCAAAATTTGGCAAGATGAATGTGACTTTCACCTTTAGGGGCGAGTCTAGTCACCCCTCTCTGCCTAAGTTGTCCTTGAAAGGAATTTTGGGCTCATATTTTACGTACAGGTCATTCTCTACATTTTATTGCTAGAACTAGTCTTAAATTTTTTATATCAATCCAATAAATGTCTATGTTTTGGAAAAAGTTTCTTTCTCCCTCTTCCTAGCCCTAGATCTCAAATTCTTCATTTACATTTGTACAAAAATCTTCAGTAATAGAAAAAGATCACTTCATCGACTTAGTGCTTGATCCCCCTCAAGCATAGTAGATCATCTTCCTTCCAATATAAGAGGAGTTAGGTCCATTGTTCCTAGTTTGTCAATACAAGCTAGTAAATCCTATTTCCTTCATTACATTTTGGTTAACCTGAAGTTCATAAAATTTATGATTATGATTTGGTATCTAGATCTAATTTTTATGCATTATATTATTACAATTTATACATGTATATCTGACTCGTAGTCTTATTTTTAGATTTATTGGTGAAAAAGATATGCAAAGTGCACATTGTCTAGTTCATTATTGAATTTCATTTACATGTTGAAAATAAATAAAAGTGCAAAATAATTTATTTTCATGTATTATTATGTGTTTAGATTAGTTTCTTTATGTTGTCTTTTGCTTCATTATCTTTTCTCATTGTAAAATGTCAGATTTATTCTACAAG
Source organism: Thuja plicata (assembly GCA_018584345.1). NCBI lineage: Eukaryota > Viridiplantae > Streptophyta > Pinopsida > Cupressales > Cupressaceae > Thuja > Thuja plicata. The sequence goes on from MU226670.1 coordinate 760,874, forward strand.
ACTTTACTACTTTTGACATGAGCCATTTTGTAGTGATGATTTTGATATATTGGATGCTGCCTTTAATTAATTAATCCATATTAAGTATTCCTCTATGCCTGCTAAGCCACCCTTTTGCAAAAAAAAAATGATTGATATGATCTAAGTATTTAAGATATATGCAAATCTCCTTTATGAACCTCTCAATGATTCCTCTCCCAATGTTTTTCTCCTTCATGTGGATATATTGAAGCAATAAGATAGTTTTAATACTCCTCCCAATGATCTCTCTTTTAGATGAATCTATTTTTAACACTTATCTTAATGATTCCTCTCTTTTAATTCATCAAGAACATCTTTCTACAAATAAGGTACATTTTTTTGATGGATTTAATCATGAATTTAAGAGAGTGAGGATTAAGGCTTGTCTAATGGTCCAAGGATTTGATGTTTTATAGTCTATCATGGGTGGTTATGAAATCTGAAATAATCCTCAAATAGATCAATTTGGGAAAAGAGAACATGAAACTAATGCAATGGAAATGAGTTCTTTTTTATGTGGTCTAGACAACTCCATTTTATCAAAATAATGCTTTATAGGTCACAAAGGAAGTTTATGATGAACTATACAATATATATAAATATGATGAAAAACTCTTAGAGTAGAATAGATTGAGACAATGGGGGATATATGTACTTTTCAACATGGAGAAATAAAACATCACTTCTTATTCAATCTAGGTTAAAGAGGTTTTCAATACTATTAGATGGATTGGATGAATATATGAAAGATTAATTGATTATTAATGTACTCATTTCTTCCTTCTATGTTTCATCCAATTTATGTTTCTACAATAGAATCCAAAACTTTATAGAGTTTTATTATAAATGAGTTGGATGGATTCATATTAAAAACATGTGTTAGGAAAGAATGCTTCAATAACCAGTTACATTTAATCCATTTTATATATAATACATGAGGGACAAGCATACATGCAAGTATATAAAATTACGATAATAAAAATATCAAATAGAATATCTACAAGATCACTCAAGATATACCTGAAAATCATCTTGAGGGAAAAATGCATCATTCAAAAGATTCATACTTAATTGTATTATTCAGCCATAAAATGATACAAAATGCGTTTATAGACTTCCAATGAGTACTCGCAAAAATTAAGCCCTTAAATGCATTCTGTAATGTCCCCGCCAGGGAACCCATAAGGAATCAAGTCTTATGACCAAAATTGCAACTAATTTTTTTTTTTAACATTACATCATTAATACTCCACATTTACATTCCTTAAGGTTCCCTTAATGAATTTCATTTACTAACATATTTACATTACTTATCCAAATTGAATTTCATTTCCTTTCTTTACTTTCACATTTAGAACTTAAGAGATAGGGTAAGAAAATAACATTTCATTTACAATTATATTCCTTACTTATATACTAATTTCATTTCTCCTTCCTACGCATTGAATAACTATTCATTACAAATCACATTTCAACTTAGCATAATAATTTTTTTTTCTTTCATTGCAATAAAGAAGAGATAGAAAAGATCATTCAACATTACATTGTATATTTCCAACTTTGTTCT
>MU226670.1:765001-780739 GCA_018584345.1 Thuja plicata
ACATCAAATCAAGTCTATAACATAAACTGCATTCTACTACCCCAACAAGGATAACTCCCTAAACATAATTCTAAGTCCAAGGGTACCCTCAAGAGTATCTTGGTTAAATCTCCACACATCAACAGTTTGATATTTTGAAGGCATGCTCAGACATGTGTAGCCAGGTGGAGACGATGCCTGGTACCTGCATCCTGCATCACCAATTGATATGCATATACAAATATATATAAAAATAGACAGTAGCAAACAAGGAGGGAGAGTGCGACATCGCGTGGATCTCCCATAGAAGTTACTATGACTGCCCCTCCTCATCCTACACTCACATCAACCAGTGAACATCAAACCATAATAGGGTCAGTAGGGTTAAATCATAATATAAACATTATAACACAAATCAATGTAAAACATTTTACTGATAGTTCATTTCTAGCCATTCATCATTAAATCATAACTCATTTAATATGTCCAAATAACTGCAATAACCAATTATATATGCTCAAATATCTCATAAAATGCTAACTAAATAATAATCATAGTCCATCATAAAACCCAAAGTGTCAAAGCAATAGTCTCGTCTGTCTAACACAGGAAGATTCTAGGGTGGACATTACACATTCCCTTGTGTCCAATAATGTATTTATGAATCCAATGCCATGCTTCACAAATGAAACCTTCACAAGACTCAATACAATGAAAAACTAAACCCCTAACATAGGCTTTCTTTTATAAACACAAGCTCACACAAAATAAAACTAGTAGTAGAGTAAAATCACGTAATACAAAAGAATGTAAGCATTGTTAGAATAGTCCCAAAGGATAACTAAGAGGGGGGGGGGTGAATCAGTTATAAGCTAATTTAATTATTTTCTCTTATTAATTCCAAAATACCATAAAGTAAATGCATATTCAGATAACACAATAGATAACACCATAATTTGGTTACGGGGAAACCAAATGGTAAAAACCCCAGTGGGAATTAGCACCCAGAATGAACTATACTTGTTTATAATAATCCTTGTTATAAGATCTTGCAACCCTGTTAGTAGTTGTTATTTACAATGCAATAATTATAGTGACTTGGTTAAGGGTCTGACCCTGTTAGGAGTCTTTTACAAATAACCCTGTTAAGGGCGAGGACTCACTGTCCAAAAGCTCACTACTTCAATGGTGAAGGCTAAAACCTTCTGTAGAACAAATATGCACTATATCTGATAATGAACTATAGAGTAGACCTGTTGTCTTGATCAGTTCTAATGTAATGTAATCTTCCACTGCTTCTTCACATATATCCTTTATGAATGAAACTTAACTGATATTCTTCTCTATATCTTTTCTATCTCTTTTCTTATCATTCACATTTGGTGTTCATCAAATGAAATAGTATAAGTATCTTCTCCAAAGGATGTGATCTTTGTCAGCTCAAGGATTCCCTTCACTACTTCTTTAGTTGGCCATATCAACCACACAATCATATTAAGACCACGCAACACGAACTGAACAGACGCGACACTTCACTGAGTCGGCTCCACCAGATTATCTCAAACAACATGATCCTTATGAAACATGATAGGCGCTCTTAGCCAAGAATGGTTAACTCATAACTAATCATGAATATATACACACGTATCTTGAAGATAGGTGTAACTCAAGAGACACGATAAATACGTCGTCTCTGAACAGATACTCTCCAGAAACTGTAACTGCCAATACAGATTAACACAACTTAACTGAAACATCAAATCTAATCCGGTGTGTATGAAAAAAGCATCAACAACATGTCTACAACATGAATATAACCACACAAGGGTTAATATCATCATTTTGATAAGTACATATAGAACACTGATGTATATTATATGTTGTCATCAATGACAAACATACAATCAACTAACTGCCAGAAGTAAATCTCCAACAATCTCTCCCTTTGACATTGATGGCAACATATGATATTAAAAACATCTTCAACACATGGTGTCCTCTTTCTTTTTTACAATCTTCTCAATATCCTCATCAAAGATTCCTCTACACTGTTGCAGCTCCCATGTCTGTGTTTTTAAGTTACAAGATTATATACTCCCCTAGAGTATATGTTCCCCCTTACTACATACTCCCCCTTTGACATCAATGGAAAAGGGTGCCATAAGCAATTAGACATAGGTACTACTCTAGAAATAGTGTAGTCTACCATTCACGAGTCACCATGGACTGATGTACTTGCTGCTTTATCTAATCAGACTCAAGAAAGGGAATTACTCCCAAATTCTCCCTGAGATACTCAAAAGTGTCTTTTGATAAAGGCTTTATGAAAATATCTACCAACTAATCTTTAGTGCTAACAGAGTCTAATTTTACTTCTTTGTCTGCAACTTTTTCTCTAAGAAAATGGTATTTGATCTCAACATATTTTGTCTTTGCATGCATCACAGTGTTTTTGGACATGTTGATAGTGCTAGTGTTATCATAGTGAATAAAAATAGGATAATCAACCTGAATACCAAAATCTTTAACCATCTACTTGATCCAAACCATTGTTGAACAACTCAATGCTGCTGCAACATAGTCAACTTCTATTGTTGACTGAGAGATATAATTCTGCTTCTTTCTTATCCAAGAAACCAACCTATCTCCAAGAAATTTTTCTTCTCTTGAAGTACACTTTCTGTCATCAATACAACCTGCCCAATCTGCATTTGTATATACATGAAGTTGTACATTCTCTGATTTAGGATATCATAAACCATAGTCTATAGTTCCCTTTAGATATCTAAATATTCTCTTTATTTCCATTAGGTGATTCTTCTTGGGTTCAGCTGCAAATCTACCAACAATTCCAACTGCATTAGATATGTCTGGTCTAGATTGATTTAGATATATAAGTTTTCCAATCATTGACTTGTACAATGTCTTGTCAAATACTATGGAATCATCCTCTTTAGAAAGCTTGCTTCCTGTTATCATAGGAGTGCATACTGGTTTACAGTCATCCATCTTGAAAGTATTCAATATTTCCTTCACATATTTTAACTAATTTATGAATATTCCTTTATCTGTCTGCTTTACATTCAATCCCAAAAAGTATTTTATAGGACCAATCATGCTCATTTCAAATTCATTCTGCATTTCTTTTGCAAATTCTGCACTAAGCTTGTCATTACCTCCAAAGATAATGTCATCAACAAATATGGCAACAAGTAATAATCCATCAGGTATCTCTCTTATGAATAAGTTGCAATCTACTACTCGTTTCTTGAATCAAATCTTGGTAAGATAACCATCTAGGCTCTCATACCAAGCTCTTGGGGCCTTTTTAAGTCCATAGAGTGCTTTCTTCAATCTGCATACCATGTCTGGTTTATCTGATAGATTAAATCCTTCAAGCTATTCTATGTGACTTCTTCCTTGAAGTCACCATTCAGAAAGGCTGATTTGACATCCATTTGGTATACTTTAAAGTCTTTGAATGTTGCATAGGCCTAGAAGAACTTAATGGTTTCTAGTCTGTTCACAGGGGAAAATGTGTCAGTGTAATCTATTCCTTCCCTCTGTGCATATCCTTTACACACAAGTCTTGCTTTGTTTCTAACCACTATACCATCATCATTCATCTTATTCCTGAATACCCATTTTTTTCCAATCACATTTTTCTCACTAGGTCTAGGAACCAATTCCCATGTATCATTTTTGATTATTTGATCTAATTATTCTTCCATTGCTTTCTGCCAAATAGAAAAAGATCACTTCATTGACTTAGTGCTTGATCCTCCTCAAGCCTAGTAGATCATATTCCTTCCAATATAAGAGGAGATAGGTCCATTGTTCCTAGTTTGTCAATACAAGCTAGTAAATCCTATTTCCTTCATTACATTTTGGTTAACCTGACTCATAACATTTATGACTATGATTTAGTATATAGATCTGATTTTTATGCACTATATTATTACATTTTATACATGTATATCTGACTCGTAGTCTTATTTTTAGATTTATTGGTGAAAAAGATATGCAAAGTGCACATTGTCTAGTTCATTATATAATTTCATTTACATGTTGAAAATAAATAAAAGTGCAAAATAATTTATTTTCATGTATTATTATGTGTTTATATTAGTGTCTTTATGTTGTCTTTTGCTTCATTATCTTTTCTTGTTGGGTGATACCACAATAGTGGGTTACACTTTTTCAAAGGAAGAAATTCTTCACAAAATCTGCGAGGTGGGAAATTTAGTTGGTTACTTTCGATAGAAAGTACCTGATTATTTTGATCGAAACTACCTTTTTCCTAGTTTCGATCGAAACTAACCAGTTAAGATTATGGTGGGTTTCAACCCATGCCGATATTAAACTAAGAAAGTACTTTCGATAGAAATTACTTTCCATCAAAACTAATTAGTTTCGATCGAAAGTCTCTGAATAGAGGCCATTTCCAAAGGCTAACAAAAATCTGCAGTTTTCATGGCTTCGAGGATCAAGCACGGGGCTCAAATGGAAGAATAGGGAGGTTTCCTTTTTCATCACACAAGTAATCTAAATGAGCTTTCTAACGAATATATATTTGAAATTTTTTGAATTAATTAGGTCTATGTTTATTGGCATGCATCGAATGTAGGTTTTTTATCGAATATAAACCTCCAAGTTTGACGTTCAATGAAAAGTAGTATAAAAGAGAACAAAATTTGAAAAATAACAGTACCCTCTGGCTTCAAGTCTTCTTTCTATCAAATTTTGTTTTTTGAATTTCGATAAATACACAAGAAGTTATCAGCTACACAGTCAAGGTATGTCAAAATTACGGTTGAATCTACTTCAAATGTTCATAAAATATGCAATTATCATGATAATGTCATCAAACCAATTGCATGCCCTCCATATAGATGTTACAAAACCAAATTCAAAAGAACCGCATTGATATCTATTTTAGAAAAGAAGTTATGTTGTACAAAGTCATTGTACCTTTTTGAAAATGACATTTTCAGTAACATAGCAATTTTAGTGGGAGAAAAAAAAACCATTAAAATCAATTAAAAATAAATAAATAAAATATATTTAGAATCTAGACAAAAAATCCTAAAAGACTCTAGTTTACTTCATCTTTCGATTTCAAACAGTTTAACGACAATATGCATCTGAATGTGAAAGTCTTTCTCAAAATGTAGACTTCAATGTATGTTTAGGTAAAAAAGTACAACCCAATATTGTGGTATCACCCATAAATATTTACATGAGTACTTTCAATTATCTTCTTTAATCTCAAATTAAAGCATCTGTATGCTTTTCTTTTAGTAGAGTAACCAAGGAAAATACCTTCATCACTTCTAGCATCAAACTTACCAACACCATCATCTCTCTTGATGTAGCACTTGCTGCCAAAGATTATGAAGTATTTTACTATAGGTACCTTACCAAACCAAAGTTTATAAGGTGTCTTATCTATGCCTCGCTTGATTTGTGTTCTGTTGATAGTATAGACTATTGTATTGAGTACATCTCTCCAATGGGTGTGTGCAACTTTTCCTTCAATCATCATAGTGTGCGTTGTATCAAGTATAATCCTATTTCATCTTTCTTTAATCCTATTCTATTAATGGGTTCTAGGAGCACTCAATTGTCTTTTGATCCCATGTTCTTCATAGGACTCATAAAAATGGTCAGAGGTGAATTCTCCTCCTCTATCTAATCTTAGAAATTTTAGTTTTATTCTAGATTCATTCTCAACCTTAGCTTTGAATATTTTGAATTTCTCAAAGGCTTCAGACTTCTCCTTTAAGAACGCAACCCACATCATCCTTGAAAAATCATCAACAAACAAAATGAAATACCTTTCACCGTAGTATAATCTTGTTTGAGTAGGACCACATAAATCTTTATGTACTAGGTCTAATTTGTTTTCAGCTGAGTTCTGCTTGCTTCTGAATGAGCTCATTACATGCTTTCCCATAATACATTCCCTGCACATTGTGTTAACTAGTCTTGCAATACTTGGAAGGTCTCTAACTTCCCTGACATTGCTTATCTTTACTATATTGTCAAAATTGATATGACAGAGTCTCTTGTGCCATAACCAATTGTCATCCACTTTTGCAAAAAATCAACTTACATTTGAATTGAGCTAAAAAACATTACCTTTTTTTTGTGAGCCTGATGCAATCATGCCTCCTTTTTTGTTGTTAATAATGCATTTGTTGTCTTTGAATTCCAAATTATAAGCTTTGTCAAGTAGTTGTCCAACGCTTAGTAAGTTGTGATGTAATCCATCAACATACAAAACATCATCTGTCTTGTTCTTTCCATCTAGGGTGATAGATCCTCTATCTATGATAGGTTTAGGAGTGTTATCTCCAAATCTAACCATACCACCTTTGTACTTGTCCAGATGAACAAATCTATCTTTATCACATGCCATGTAGTGAGAGCATCCATTGTCATTGATCCAATCAATTTTGATGTCTGCTTTGGAAATTAGGGCTAACTCCTATGCTTCATTTTCATCTTCAATGTCCATTTCCTCTAGCAATTTTTCCATGTCTTCAATGGCAATGAATCCAATTTCATCCTCTCCTAAATCTTCATATGTTACCCCTTCTACAACATGGTAGCATTCCTTTCTATATTTAGGTTTGTAATTAGATCTGAACTTCTTGACTATTGTGGGACACTTGGATGCAAAGTGTCTAGTCTTGTTGCATGAAAAAAATTGAATCCTTCATACTTTCCTTTGCCTCTCTTTTCTGTTATGAAAATCATGGCAATAATTTCTTCTATTTCTTCATCAACTTCTTCTTTCTCATTAGAAACGGGTAATGTTTTCTTACCATGTATTGATGCTTTGAAGGCTATTTCACTTTTGGGTTCAGTCTTCAATCTTGATATCTCAAATGTAGAGATTTTACTGATCAAAGTCTCTCTCTTGAATTCTTTTTAAAATTGCATGGTTTCATCTAGAATATTGATCTCACTCTCATAGTCTGCGGTCAATGTAGTCATCAGCTTGTCCATTATGTCTTCCTTTGAAATTTCTCAACCATTGTTTCTGATTCCAAAAATTGCTTCATTTATCCTCAGATTGTAGGCTCTGATATTCTCTTCAGGTAACATCTCAAGATTGTTGTATTTCCTTTTCCATGTTTTCCTGCGCGCGTTCTTTTCTTGGATATCTCCTTCAAACATGTCTTCTAAATGCTTCCATATTGTGTATGCCTTGTCTACTTTCTTGATCTTAGAGAATTCACTGTTAGATAGTGCACTTATAAGAGCTTCTTTGGAAACTGCATTAGCTATGAATGTATCCTTTTGTTTAATAGTAGAATCATATTTTGCAAGGTCTTTTAGAGAGGGAATAATAAATTATTGTGTGGCTATCTCAAAGATATCAAAACCAACACAATGTAGACGTGTTATCACTTTGTTCTTCCAATCCAGATGGTTCTCTCCATCGAACTTAGGAATCTCTTTTCTGAAGTATGCCATCTAATCTACCTTAAGTTGTTAGGCTTTCTCTTCAAGGCACTTGCCTCTGGTACCAATTTTTAGAATAGTCCCAAAGGATAACTGAGAGGGGATTGGGGGGTGAATCAATTATCAGCTAATTTAATTATTTTCTCTTATTAATTCCAAAATACCATAAAGTAAATTCACACTTAGATAACACAATAGATAACACCAGAATTTGGTAACGGGGAAACCAAATGGTAAAAACCCCGGTGGGAATTAGCACCCACAATGAACTATACTTGTTAATAATAATCCTTGTTAGAAGATCTTGTAACCCCATTAGGAGTTGTTATTTAGAATGCAATAATTATAGTGACCTGGTTAAGGGTCTGACCCTGTTAGGAGTCTTTTACAAATAACCCTGTTAAGGGTGACGACTCACTATCCAAAAGCTCACTGCTTCAATGGTGATGGCTACAACCTTCTGTAGCACAGATATGGACTATATCTGATGATGAACTATAGAGTAGACCTATTTTCTTGATCTATTCCAATGTAATGTAATCTTCTACTCCTTCTTCACATAGATCCTTGATGAATGAAACTTAACTGATATTCTACTCTGTATCTTTTCTATCTCTTTTAGATTATCATTCACACTTGGCATTCATCAAATGAACTACTATAAGTATCTTCTCCAAAGGATGTGATCTTCATTAGCTCAAGGAGTCCCTTCACTACTTTAGTCGGCCATCTCAACCACACAATTAGATTAAGACCGCGCAACACGAACTAAATAGACACGACGCTTTACTGAGTTGGCTCCACCAAATTATCTCAAACAACACAATCTTGATGAAACCTGATAGTCACTCTTAGACAAACATGGTTAACTCATAACTAATCATGAATATACACACACTTATCTTGAAGATAGGTTCAACTCAAGAAATACGGTAAATACATCAGCTTCGAGCAGATACTCTCAAAAAACTATAATGGCCAATACAGATTAGCACAAATTAACTGAAACATCAAATCTGATCCTACGTGTATGAACAAAGCATCAACAACATGTCTACAACATGAATATAACCACGCAAGGGTTAATATCATCATTCTGATAAGTACATACAGAACACTATTGTATATTATATGTTGTCATCATTGACAAACATACAATCAACTAACTGCCAAAAGTAAATCTCCAACAATCTCCCCCTTTGACATTGATGGCAACATATGATATTAAAAACATCTTCAACACATGGTTTCCTCTTTCATTTTTACAATCTTCTCAATATCCTCATCAAATATTCCTCTACACTGCTGCAACTCCTCTGTCTATGTTTACAAGATTATATACTCCCCTAGAGTATATGCTCCCCCTTCCTACATACTCCCCCTTTGACATCAATGGAAAAGGGTGCCATAAGCAATTAGGCACAGGTACTACTCCAGAAATAGAGTAGTCTACCATTCATCAGGCACCATGGTTTGATGTACTTGCTTCTTTATCTAATCAGACTCAGGAAAGGGAATTAATCCCAACTTCTCCCTGTGATACTCAAAAGTATCTTTTGATAAAGGCTTTGTGAAAATATCTGCCAACTATTCTTTAGTGCTCACATAGTCAAATTTTCTCTACATTCTCATTCTCTACATTTTATTGCTAGAACTACTCTTAAATTTTTTATATCAATCCAATAAATGTCTATGTTTTGCATAAAGCTACTTTCTCCCTCTTCCTATCCCTAGATCTCAAATTCTTCATTTACATTTGCACAAAAATCTTCAGTAATAGAAAAAGATCACTTCATTGACTTAGTGCTTGATCCTCCTCAAGCCTAGTAGATCATATTCCTTCCAATATAAGAGGAGATAGGTCCACTGTTCCTAGTTTATCAATACAAGCTAGTAAATCCTATTTCCTTCATTACATTTTGGTTAACCCGACTCATAACATTTATGATTATGATTTGGTATCTAGATCTGATTTTTATGCACTATATTATTACATTTTATACATGTATATCTGACTCGTAGTCTTATTTTTAGATTTATTTGGTGAAAAAGATATGCAAAGTGCACATTGTCTAGTTCATTATTGAATTTCATTTAGATGTTGAAAATAAATAAAAGGGCAAAATAATTTATTTTCATGTATTATTATATGTTTAGATTAGTGTCTTAATGTTGTCTTTTGCTTCATTATCTTTTCTCATTGGGTGATACCACAATAGTGGGTTACACTTTTTTGGAGGAAGAAATTCTTCACAAAATCCGTGAGGTGGGAAATTTAGTCAGTTACTTTCGATAGAAAGTACCCAATTATTTCAATCAAAACATTCGTATTTTTGATCGAAACTACCTTTTTTGCCTAGTTTCGATCGAAACTAACCAGTTAAGATTTTGGTGGGTTTCAACCCATGCCGACATTAAACTAAGAAAGTACCTTTGATAGAAATTACTTTCTATCGAAAATAATTAGTTTCGATCGAAAGTACTTTCTATCGAAAGTCTCTGAATAGAGGCCATTTCCAAAGGCTAACAAAAATCTATAGTTTTCATGGCTTCAGGGCTCAAGCACGGGGCTCAAATGGAAGAATAGGGAGGTGTCCTTTTGCATCACACAAGTACTCTAAATGAGCTTTCTAACAAATATATATTTGACATTTTTTGAATTAATTAGGTATATGTTTATTGGTGTGCATCGAATGTAGGTTTTTTATCGAATATAAACCTCCAAGTTTGACATTCAATGAAAAATAGTATAAAAGAGAAAAAAAACTTAAAAAATAACAGTACCCTTCGGCTTCAAGTCTTCTTTCTATCAATTTTTTTTTTTGAATTGCGATAAATACACAAGAAGTTATCAGCTACGCAGTCAAGGTATGTCAAAATTACAGTGACTCTACTTCAAACATTCATAAATTATCCAATAATCATGATAAGTTCATCAAACCAATTGCATGCCTTCTGTATGGATGTTACAAAACCAAATTTGAAAGAAACGCATTGATTTCTATTATAGAAAAAAAGTTATGTTGTACGAAGTCATTGTACCTTTTTGAAAATGACATTTTTAGCAACATAGCAGTTTTAGTGGGAGAAAAAAAAAACCATTAAAATCAATTCAAAAAAAAAAATTTAAAATCTAGACAGAAAATCCTAAAAGACTCTAGTTTACTTCATCTTCCGATTTCAAACAGTTTAACGACAATATATATCTGAATGTGAAATTTTTTCTCAAAATGTAGACTTTAATGTTCATTTAGGCAAAAAAGTGTAACCCACTATTGTGGTATCACCCATCAATATTTACATGAGTACTTTCAATTATCTTCTTTAATCTCAAATTAAAACATCTGTATGCTTTTCTTTTAGTAGAGTAACCAAGGAAAATAACTTCATCACTTCTAGCATCAAACTTACCAACACCATCATCTCTCTTGATGTAGCACTTGCTGCCAAAGATTCTGAAGTATTTTACTGTAGGTACATTACCAAACCAAAAATCATAAGATGTCTTATCTATGCCTGGCCTGAGTTGTGTTATGTTGATAGTATAGACTTCTGTATTGACTGCATCTCTCCAATAGGTGTGCACAAATTTTCTTTCAATCATCATAGTGTGCGCTGTATCAAGTATAGTCCTGTTTCTTCTTTCTGCAATCCCATTCTATTGAGGGGTTCTAGGAGCACTCAACTGTCTTTTGATCCTATGTTCTTCACAGGACTCATAAAAATGGTTAGATGTGAATTTTCCTCCTCTATCTGATCTTAGAAATTTTAGTTTTATTCATGATTCATTCTCAACCTTAGCTTTGAATATTTTGAATTTCTCAAAGGCTTCAGACTTCTCCTTTAAGAACGCAACCCACATCATCCTTGAAAACTCATCAAAAAACAAAATGAAATACCTTTCACTGTAGTATGATCTTGTCTGAGTAGGACCACATAAATCTATATGTACTAGGTCTAATTTGTTTTCAGCTGAGTTCTGCTTGCTTCTCTTACATGCTTTCCCATAATACATTCCATGCACATTGTGTTAACTGCTATTGCAATACTTGGAAGGTCTCTAATTTCCCTGACATTGCTTATCTTTACTATATTGTCAAAATTGATATGACAGAGTCTCTTGTGCCATAACCCACTGTCATCCACTTTTACAACAAAATAACTTACATCTGAATTGAGCTGAAAAAAATTACCTTTTATTTTTGAGTCTGATGCATTCATGTCTCCTTTTTTGTTGTTAATAATGCATTTGTTGTCTTTGAATTCCAAATGATAACCTTTGTCAAGTAGCTGTCCAACACTTAGTAAGTTGTGATGTAATCCATTAACATACAAAACATCATATGTCTTGTTCTTTCCATCTAGGGTGATAGATCCTCTGCCTATGATAGGTTTAGGAGTGTTATCTCCAAATCTAACCATATCACCTTTGTACTTGTCTAGATGAAAAAATCTATCTTTATCACATGTCATGTGGTGAGAGCATCCATTGTCACTGATCCAATCAGTTCTAATGTCTTCTTTGGAAATTAGGCCTAACTCCTGTGCTTCATTTTCATCTTCAATGTCCATTTCCTCAAGCAATTTTTCCATGTCTTCAATGGAAACAAATCCAATTTCATCCTCTCCTAAATCTTCATCTGTTACGCCTTCTTCAGCATGGTAGCATTCCTTTCTGTATTTAGGTTTGTAATCTGATCTGAACTTGTTGATTATTGTGGGACACTTGGATGCAAAGTGACCAATCTTGTTACATAAAAAAAATTTGAATGGAAGTTGTCCTTCATACTTTCCTTTGCCTTTCTTTTCTCTTTTGAAAATCATGGCAATAATTTCTTCTAGTTCTTCATCAACTTCTTCTTTCTCATTAGAAATGGGTAATGTTTCCTTACCATGTATTGATGCTTTGAAGGCTATTTCACTTTTGGGTTTAGTCTTCAATCTTGATATCTCAAATGTAGAGATTTTACTGATCAAAGTCTCTCTCTTGAAGTCTTTTTAAAATTGCACGGTTTCATCTAGAATATTGATGTCACTCTCATAGTCTATTATCAATGTAGTCATCAGCTTGTCCATTATGTCTTCTTCTGAAATTTCTCCACCATTGCTTCTGATTCCAGAAACTGTTTCATTTATCCTCTAATTGTAGGCTCTGATGTTCTTTTTAGGTAACATCTCAAGATTGTTGTATTTATTTTTCCATGTTTTCCTGCACGCATTCTTTGCTTGGATATCTCCTTCAAACATGTCTTCTAAATACTTCCATATTGTGTATGCCTTGTGTACTTTCTTGATCTTAGAGAATTCACTTTTAGATAGTGCACTTATAAGAGCTTCTTTGGAAACTGCATTAGCTATGAATGTATCCTTTTGTTTACTAGTAGAATCATATTTTGCAAGGTCTTTTATAGAGGGAATAGAAAATTCTTGTGTGGCTATCTCAAAGATATCAAAACCAACACATTGTAGATGTGTTATCACTCTGTTCTTCCAATCCAGATAGTTCTCTCCATCAAAATTAGGAATCTCTTTTCTGAAGTATGCCATCTGATCTACCTTAAGCTGTTAGGCTTTCTCTTCAAGGCACTTGGCTCTAATACCAATTGTTAGAATAGTCCCAAAGGATAACTAAGAGGGGGGTGGGGGGTGAATCAGTTATCAACTAATTTAATTCTTTTATCTTATTAATTCTAGAATACCATAAAGTAAATTCACATTCAGATAACACAATAGATAACACCACAATTTGGTTACGGGGAAACCAATTGGTAAAAACCTTGGTGGGAATTAGCACCCACAATGAACTATACTTGTTAATAATAATCCTTGTTAGAAGATCTTCTAACCCTATCATGAGTTTTTCTTTACAATGCAATAAGTATAGTGACCTGGTTAAGGGTCTAACCCTGTTAGGAGTCTTTTACAAATAACCTTGTTAAGGGTGAGGAGTCACTTTCCAAAAGCTCACTACTTCAATGGTGAAGGCTACAACCTTCTATAGCACATATATGCACTATATCCAATGATGAACTATAGAGTAGACCTGCTATCTTGATCTATTCCAATGTAATGTAATCTTCTACTGCTTCTTCACATAGATCCTTGATGAATGAAACTTAACTGATATTATGCTTTGTATATTTTCTGTCTCTTTTAGATTATCATTCACACTTGGAGTTCATCAAATGAACTACTATAAGTATCTTCGCCAAAGGATGTGATCTTCATCAGCTTAAGGAGTCCCTTCACTATTTCTTTAGTCGGCCATATCAACCACGCAATCAGATTAAGACCGTGCAACACAAACTAAATAGACGCGATGCTTCACTGAGTTGGCTCCACCAAATTATCTTAAACAAAACGATCCTGATGAAACATGATATGCACTCTTTGAAAAACATGGTTAACTCATAACTAATCATGAATATACACATGCGTATCTTGAAGATAGGCACAACTCAAGAAACATGGTAAATACGTCAGCTCTGAACATATACTCTAAAAAAATGGTAACTGCCAATATAGATTAATACAACTTAACTCAAACATCAAATCTGATCCTGTGTGTATGAAAAAAGCATCAACAACATGTCTACAACATGAATATAACCACGCAAGGGTTAATATAATCATTCTGATAAGTACATAGAGAACACTATTGTATATTATATGTTGTCATCAATGACAAACATACAATCAACTAACTACCAGAAGTAAATCTCCAACAATCTCCCCCTTTGACAATGATGGAAACATATGATATTAAAAACAACTTCAACACATGGTTACCTCTTTCTTTTTTACAATCTTCTCAATATCCTCATTAAAGATTCCTCTACACTATTGTAGCTCCTCTGTTTGTGTTTACAAGATTATATACTCCCCCAGGGTATATGCTCCCCCTTACTACATACTCCCCCTTTGACATCAATGGCAAAGGGCACCATAAGCAATTAGGCACAGGTACTACTACAGAAATAAAGTAGTCTACCATTCATCAGTCACCATGGACTGATGTACTTCCTACTTTATCTAATCAGACTCAGGAACGGGAATTACTCCCAACTTCTCCCTGAGATACTCAAAAGTATCTTTTGATAAAGGCTTTGTGAAAATATCTGCCAACTGTTCTTTAGTGCTCACATAGTCCAATTTTCTCTACATTTTCATTCTCTACATTTTATTGCTAGAACTACTCTTAAATTTTTTATATCAATCCAATAAATGTCTATGTTTTTCATAAAGCTACTTTCTCCCTCTTCCTAGCCCTAGATCTCAAATTCTTCATTTACATTTGCACAAAAATCTTCAATAATAGAAAAAGATCACTTCATTGACTTAGTGCTTGATCCTCCTCAAGCCTAGTAGATCATATTCCTTCCAATATAAGAGGAGATAGGTCCATTGTTCCTAGTTTGTCAATACAAGCTAGTAAATCCTATTTCCTTCATTACATTTTGGTTAACCTGACTCAACCTTTATGATTATGATTTGGTATCTAGATCTGATTTTTATGCACTATATTATTACATTTTATACATGTATATTTGACTCGTAGTCTTATTTTTAGATTTATTGGTGAAAAAGATATGCCAAGTGCACACTGTCTGGTTCATTATTGAATTTCATTTACATGTTCAAAATAATTAAAAGTGCAAAATAATTTATTTTCATGTATTATTATGTGTTTAGATTAGTGTCTTTATGTTGTCTTTTGCTTCATTATCTTTTCTCATTGGGTGATACCACAATAGTGGGTTACACTTTTTTGGAGGAAGAAATTCTTCACAAAATCTGCGAGGTGGGAAATTTAGTCGGTTACTTTCGATAGAAAGTACTTGATTATTTCGATCGAAACATTCTTATTTTCGATCGAAACTACCTATTTTGCCTAGTTTCGATCGAAACTAACCAGTAAAGATTTTGGTGCGTTTCAACCCATGCCGACATTAAACTAAGAAAGTACTTTCAATAGAAAGTAATTTCTATCGAAACTATTTAGTTTCGATCGAAAGTTCTTTCTATCGAAAGTCTCTGAATAAAGGCCATTTCCAAAGGCTAACAAAAATCTGCAGTTTTTATGGCTTTGGGGATCAAGCACGGAGCTCAAATGGAAGAATAGGGAGGTGTCCTTTTGCATTGCACAAGTAATCTGAATAAGCTTTCTAACAAATATATATTTGACAATTTTTGAATTAATTAGGTCTATGTTTATTGGCGTGCATCGAATGTAGGTTTTTTATCAAATATAAACCTCCAAGTTTGACGTTCAATGAAAAATAGTAG
>MU226670.1:780789-824151 GCA_018584345.1 Thuja plicata
CAAATATATATTTGACAATTTTTGAATTAATTAGGTCTATGTTTATTGGCGTGCATCGAATGTAGGTTTTTTATCAAATATAAACCTCCAAGTTTGACGTTCAATGAAAAATAGTAGAAAAGAGAAATAAAAAATTTGAAAAATAACAGTGCCCTCTGGCTTCAAGTTTTCTTTCTATCAAATGTTTTTTTTTTTTGAATTTAGATAAATACACAAGAAGTTATCAGCTACACAATCAAGGTATGTCAAAATTACAGTTGACTCTACTTCAAACGTTCATAAAATATGCAATAATCATGATAATGTCATCAAAAAAATTTCATGCCCTCCATATGGATGTTACAAAACCAAATTCGAAAGAAGCGTATTGATATTTTTTTTAGAAAAAAAGTTATGATGTACGAAGTCATTGTACCTTTTTGAAAATGACATTTTCAGCAACATAGCAGTTTTAGTGGGAGAAAAAAAAAACCATTAAAATCAATTCAAAAAAAATAAAATAAAATATATTTAGAATCTAGACAGAAAATCATAAAAGACTCTAGTTTACTTCATCTTCCAATTTCAAACAGTTTAATGACAATATGCATCTGAATGTGAAAGTTTTTCTCAAAATGTAGACTTCAATGTCCTTTTAGGCAAAAAAGTCTAACCCACTATTATGGTATCACCCCATTGTAAAATGTCAGATTTATTGTACAAGACTTTACTAATTTTGACATGAGCCATTTTGTAGTGATGATTTTTATATATTGGATGTTTCCCTTAATTAATTCATCCCTATTAAGTATTCCTCTATGGCTACTAAGCCACCCTTTTGCAAAATAAAATGATTGATATGATCCAAGTATTTGAGATATATGACAATCTCCTTTATGAACATCTCAATGATTCCTCTCCCAATGTTTCTCTCCTTCATGTGGATATATTGAAGCAAGAAGATAGTTTTAATACTTCTCCCAATGATCTCTCTTTTAGATGAATATATTTTTAACACTTATCTTAATGATTCCTCTCTTTTAATTCGTCAAGAACATCTTTCTACAAATAAGGTACATTTGTTTGATTGTTTTAATCATGAATTTAAAAGAGTGAGGATTAAGGCTTATCTAATGGTCCAAGGATTTGATTTTTTATAGTCTATTATGGGTGGTTATGAAATTCTAAATAATCCTCAAATAGATCAATTTGGGAAGAGAGAACATGAAACTAATGCAATGGAAATGAGTTCTTTTTTATGTGGTCTAGACAGCTTCCATTTTATGAAAATAATACTTTATAGGATCACAAAGGAAGTTTATGATGAACTATACAATATATATAAATTTTATGACAAACTCCTAGAGTAGAATAGATTGAGAGAATGGGGGATATATGTACTTTTCAACATGGAGAAATAAAACATCACTTCTTATTCAATCTAGGTTGATGAGGTTTTCAATACTATTAGATGGATTGGATGAATATATGAAAGATTAATTGATTATTAATGTACTCATTTCTTCCTTCTATGTTTCATCCAATTTATGTTTCTACAATAGAATCTAAAACTTTATAGAGTTTTATTATAAATGAGTTGGATGGAATATTAAAAACATGTGTTACGAAAGATGCTTCAATGAGTAGTTACATTTATCCATTTTATATATAATACATGAGAGACAAGCATACATGCCAGTATATAAAATTATGATAATAAAAATATCAAATAGAATATCTACAAGATAACTCAAGATATACCTGAAAATAATCTTGAGGGAAAAATGCATCATTCAAAAGATTCATACTTAATTGTATTATTCAGCGATAAAAAAATACAAAATGCATTTATAGACTTTCAATGAGTACTCACAAAAATTAAGCCCTTAAATGCATTCCCTTGTGTCCAAGAATGTATTCATGAATCCAATGGCATGCTTCACAAATGAAACCTTCACAGGAGTAAATACAATGAAAAACTAAACCACTAACACATGCTTTCTTTTATAAACACAAGCTCACACTAAATAAAACTAGTAGTAGTGTAAAATCATGTACTACAAAAGAATGTGAGCACAATACCATTGATCCCTCATTTAATATTGTACTTGATATGTATTCACTTTACAAAATACATTTCTCCAATTTTGACCAAAATATAATATCATATCCCAATGTGCAACCCATATTAAGTAATATCCCAATGTTACAATACAACTCATCAAGTGAGCCCATGATTTTTTATATCTAAGGAATCCTAGGTGCAACACACATAATAATAAAATATAACATTATAAATATTATGCAAGGTTTACAATACCTTTTCCTAAACTTCTCCAACTTTTTGTATACATTTCATAAGGGAAAATCAACGAAATACATCATCATAACTATGCATGGAACCACATGAATCTCGACCTTTCTCTCATACTCTAACAAGACATGTATAATAAAACCAAGCAGCCGCCATCTCAAGAAAAATTCCTCTCATCCTGCAACAGTCCACTTGTGGAAGAAAAGGAACAAGGCAAGATGAAAATGCACCAATCCATGAACAAAAGCACTAAAATACAATGTGATAACAAAGGCTTCAAGCTACTATCTTAAGGGAACAAACTAGATGATAAAAAATGACATCCATAAAATATATCAATAATTCCAACCATAAATACCCCATAGGTATAGACAAAATTAGTGAAATCATGCCAATCATATCAACCTATAAACCAAAATCAAGCTCCTTTTATCAAAACATATCATGAAGTGCATACATTTCTAGGAATTCCCACTGCATGGCTAATGCGAAATCTGAAAATGAAGCTCAAAGCATATCACTTGTCTACCAATACATGCTCATATCAATATGTGACAACTAAATCAAAATATTGATTATCTATAAATATCACATGGATTCACACATGCAACCTAAGAAGTTCCATACTTTCCCTCAACATGTCGCTATTCTCCCAAATCATATGAACATGAAAGCCATAGAAGAAATCATAGAATGAAGAAATAAAAACATATAAACCATAATATTTATGGCTAAATGCACCAATATGGTCTGTAAAAAAGTGGCCATCCACAAAAAAAAATAGCAAACACCCCTAACGCGATCAACTTACATTAAATTTAAATAATCCGATTGCGTTTAGGTTTGGAAAATTTATAAGCCAAAAATAAGGTTAGTTAATAGGCTTAGATAACAAGGTTGAGGCTTGGGAGATTTATTTCCCTCCATTTCCCTTCATTTTCATGTGTTTTATTCTTTGAAATGGGTTTCTCAACTTCCTCATCATCAGGTTTACACATCATCAATTAGATAATTGTAAAAGTACCACCATAATTTCACATGTCTTGTGAGATTTCTCACCATATAATGTTTTGTATGTTTGGACAAAAATAAATATTATTGTTTAATTTGTTTTATCAGTTGCTCTATAATTCTTAGAGACATATATGCACCATATTTTTTATACCTTTTGAACTACTTGACCAATATTTTTTTTTTAAAAAAATATTATTGTTGTACACTTGGTTTTTTACGCTTGAAAAAAATAAATATGCATTTTTAAATTATTTTGATGCAAGTTGTGTTTTCCACATGAACATGAATCTGATTTTTAAGATGTGCTCATTTCAAAAAAAAGTTTAAAAATAAATACTCAAAACAAATTACAAGAAAGTAGACAACTTCTAACTCTCACTGTTATGTATCTTTCTGCCAAATGATTTTTCAAAATATTAAATCTAACTATGAATGTTTTGATGCACATGCAAAATTTTATGTTAAATTTTTTTAGAAAAAACTAGGAACACATTTATTTGTGCATAGGATTCGACCTTCTTAACCTTATCCATTTTGAGAAACTTTAGTAGTTTGGAAACTAGATTTATAGTAATTCAATTCTTGTTGTTTTTATATTTTCTACTTTTGTGTGCATGACTCTCATATTTCTCTTCCAAGTACAAGTTTATCTGATTTTAGAAAAAAAAAATGGCCACTTATATCCCCTATTTTGCACACCATCTTGGTGCACTCACCCTTACTTCTACCAACACCTCAAGGAAGCAACATTTTTTCAAGCTTGTTCTTCTTCAAATACCCCAAATGGAAAGACATAAAAACATCCAAAAGAGATTTAGCCTCTTAGGCCAAGAAAAAATATGTATCATGTAATCCCAACATTGATGTAAGTTTGGGGGTTTTTGGCTATTTTTTTCTATGATAGTGTTTTGAGTTTTGCCTATTTATTTTTATACTTCCTATGCCTCCTATGGGGCTGAAGGAGGGGGACCCAATGGTGGTATCCCTATTCTCTCCCTTGATTTTGGTAAGCAATTTCCTTTTCTCCCAGGCCTCAAGGTACATGTGTGTTTTCCTTAAGGTTTTGACTGCGAATCTGCGGGATGATCTTGACAAATCTAAAATTTTGAAAG
Source organism: Thuja plicata (assembly GCA_018584345.1). NCBI lineage: Eukaryota > Viridiplantae > Streptophyta > Pinopsida > Cupressales > Cupressaceae > Thuja > Thuja plicata. Next base: position 785,209 of record MU226670.1, read on the forward strand.
ATTATTTTATCTACCATGAGAATCCCTCTTCCTTCATGGATAAATTGTTGCATTTCAGTCCTACAAATGTGAAGAACTCTAAACCAAAGAATGTGTAATTTTTTTCCTATAAAATCATTGGTACTATGATGCACGTGCCCACTGAAATAGTGAAAGAAACTATGGTTGAGTTGGAGATATCCTTGGTTGGTAAGTCCCTCTCCTTCAAACCTTCTTTTGACCAACTAAGTAAATGGTTTTCTTCCCAATGGAAGGTAAAGGGTAGTGTAAAAATCAATGTGATGTCAAATAGTTTGTTCCTTTTTATCTTTGTGAACATGGAAGATCTGATCTATGTTCTTACTAATAGGCCTTGGACCTATGGTAGTAACTAAAAGAACATCCTATCCCATTGCAAATGGAAACCTAGTTTAAATGCCCAAGATGAATTGGGTACCTTTGTACCCACTTGGGTTTGTCTCCCTGGTCTTCCCCTTGAGTTATTGAATTTTGAGGTGTTTAGAGGTATTGCAGAATCTTTTGGTGATCTCCTTATTGTGGATGGAATCAACCAACAGAGATCTCATCTTTCTTCTTACAAAAATATGTATGAATGTTAGGGTGAACATGGTGTTTCCTTCCTTTATCACCTTGCAATATATGTATAGATCCTGGGAGCAACATATGGAGTATGACAATTCATCCAATTTTTGTCAAGCCTCGAAGAAATATAGACACCTCAGTAATGTCTCTAGGTTCCAAAAGGGTTGGATTCAATAGAAAAAGGATTTGTAAGGAAAGGATGATCCAAAGGTTAATGAGGGGTATGTGTTCCTTCCCCCCTAAAAAAAAATGAGGACTCCCTCCATTTAAGTAAGAATAATAACATAGATGATTTGACGACCTCTACATCTATGCTTCAACCACGCCTTTTACCTGACTTGGAACCTAGGGAGATCTCAAAAGAAAATGATGTTTTTTTGTGCCTAGGAAAATCTAGACAACAAGGAAGAAGGAAACATAAATTTAAGAAAGATGTTACAGAGGAAAGGGTCGTCAAGATAGATTGAAAGTGAGTTTTTCAGGTTGTAGAATCACAAGATAAATCACAATAGGAGATATCAAATAGGATGGTTATGGACCTTAAAATTTCAATATAGGAAGAAGGGAATAATATTGTCTCCTCTATATGGTCGGACCCAAGTGGACATCTAGGATTGAATGATTCAGGAGGATATGGATGTTAGAATAACTGAGAGGAGAGGGGGGGTGGGGGGTGAATCAATGGCCTCATAAATTAATCCAATAATTTGATCCAAAAATTTATATGATAAATATAAACCTCTAGTTATCTTCATTCCTACAAGAAGTATGCCTTGTGTGAATCTAACATGTATATACTGCTCAATATTTATACTTTTTATCCTATCCTTAAGCTTTACCAAATATTAGTCTATCTTTTCCTTACCTCTACTGAAATATAGTAAATAACTTAGCATTTACTGATCAATCCTATTTTAGTAATGTGTAAGAAAAACATCACAGAAATGAACCATATACACATTTGACACATGGATTTTCATTGTGGAAACCTTGTTAGGGGAAAAACCACTTGGTACTGGTAACCCAAAAATTTCACTCTTCTGAAGTGATCTCGCTGAAGAGACAACCCTATTAAAGGTTACAAACACACAATTAAGTGTGACCTTGTAAGAGGATTTATCACTAACAGTTTATCACTTTACCTAGCATTCATTATGCTTTCAACATGAAAAACTTCTGATACTCCTTGAGATGTATCTCAATATATAAAGGATGGTTAAATCCTACTTTGTTAAGAGATTTTATGAATCAATGGTTAAAATGAAACAATATATGATCTATTCATAAATACAACTTAAACTTGCAGATGTTCAGATCTATTGTAAGCTCATAATGCCTCTTCTGATCAATGTTCTCTTCAATTCCTTTGCTCCACATCTTTCTTCTCGGTGAATGCTGTTGCTTCTCTGTTGCTCAGTGTCTGCAGAAATCTTAGCTCTATTCTTTAGCTAGCATGATCACATTCATATGAAGACTTCTATCTTCACCAGAATTATCTTCAACATTCCTCTCTTTTATAATTAATTACTTGTCTCTTTATATAGACATGATTTCACCATTCTTGTCCTTCTTGTTTTCTTCGTTGAAAACTTCTTGATATGTAAAGATCGCTATTCTTGCTTTAGTTTTACTCTGTAAAACTCTCCTTGTTATTTGGATCACTAAAACATGTTTAAAATGTCCTTATTTTTAGCTTTTAACTAATTGATGAAAAAAAATTAATCAAATAGTTAGCTCTATAATTAGCTCCTGTCAGCTAAGTTGTTTTGTCATTTTTACAACTTTACTTCCCGTCGATCAACACTTCAGTTGTGCTTGGTGACTACTATAGATAGCTCGGGAATCAATTTCATTTCTATTTGGTGATAACTATAGTTAGCTCGGTAATTCTTTCTTGGGTAACACTATCTGTAGGGTAACACTGTGGAATTTTGTGCTCGGGGTTTACTGTCCCTCAGGGTTTATTGTCACTCAGTGTACATGATTACCAATGAAAAAAACTTTGTCTCTTCAGATCTTAAGTGTTGTGAAAATATCTATATGAAAAATCATACCATATCATGTTGACATCAATGACAATACAATAGATTAACTGATTTAATGCCTTGCATTTACTTTCTGCATCTGGATAATTATCAACTTTGTCATCTTCAAACATTTAATCAATTATAATTCATCAATCTCCCCCTTTGGCATTGATGGAAAAATACTACATACTACTAATACAATATGAAATATACCAGTTGCAGTTCATCAATCTCTACCAAACTTATTTTTCTATAACTGATACAAATGTCTGACTCTCGATAAGCTCTTCTAGCTTAGATGTCTTGGAGAGTACTTTCTTCATTCTTCATTCCCTTCATTGGATAGATATTTCCACTCCTGATTCTATCTCTCCTTTTGTTGTAGAATATCTTCCCCCTTCTCTGGATAGATATACAATGTTAACTTTTCCATTTCTTTCCCTTGGATGGATGTTTCTTTGAATCTTTCTCTGATGTTTTCTCTCCCTTTGACTATTCCTTTCCTTGATGGATGATTATGATAGAGATTTCATATCTCTTTTCCCTTTGACAAAAATATATTTCATCGAATACTTCTCTCTATATTCATAAAGTACATCTCTCCCTTTGACAACAATTCCAAACTATATCTTCCCCCTTTTGCTTTATATATTCCTTGAATTTCCTCTCCATCAGAAATACAATAACTCTTGTGTTTGGTACAGATAAGTACCTTTCTATGTACATATATATGTTTGCAGTCCATCTCTTTGCTTGCATCAACATGAATGATCTTCTGATTATGTGTAGGCTGATGCAGCCTCCTAGTCATCTTTGTGACTAGTAGACAAGGGTCGGACCCCTAGTATCTTTCTCAGGTACTCAAATGTATCTTTACGAAATGGCTTTGTGAATATGTCTTCTAATTGTTTTTTGGATTGAGCATATTCCAGTATCACCTCTTTCGCATGCACTTGTTCTCTTATGTAATGATACTTGATAGAAATATGCTTTGTCTTAGCATGCATGACATGGTTCTTTGAAATATTTATTGCACTTGTATTATCACAATAGATAATCACTGGCTCACTAATTTACATATTCATACCTTCCAGTAGTTGTTTGATCCATAAAATGTTAGAGCAATTTGTAGCAGCAGCCACATATTCTGCTTCTACAATCGATTGTGAGATGCATCCTTGCTTTTTACTTATCCATGCGACAAGTCTGTCACCCATAAAGAATGCTCCTCCGGTTGTGCTCTTTCTATCATCTAAGTTTCCTGACCAATCAGTATCTGTATAGACTTGAAGCTCAAATTTTCCTTCTCTTTTATACCACAAACCATAGTCTTCGATATTATTTTGATAGCTCAGAATTATTTTGACGAGAAGTCATGTGTGATTCCTTGAGATTAGAAGAGAACCTTGAAACTATTCCAACTACATGTGCTATATCTGGTCTAGTATGTACAACATACATGAGTTTTCCAATCATAGATCTATCTAGGGTCTGATTTACCTCAGTTGACTTGTCTTCCTTTGTCATCTTGCATCCGGTTTCTATAGGTGTTCCAACTGGCTTGGAGTACTCCATTTTGATTATCTTCAGAAATTCCTTGATGTATTTGGATTGTGTGATGTATATGCCTTCATCCTGTTGAAGAAACTATAGACCAAGTAAAAATTTGATCTCCCCAAACATTGACATCTCAAACTCTTTGCTCATTTCAATAGCAAATGATTTGCATAACATATCATTACCTCCAAATATGACATCATCAACAAATATTTCAGCAATCAAAATGTTATCATTAGTATCTTCTTTTAAATTAAGATTACTATTTTCACTTGTTCTTACAAATCCAATACTTTGAGATAGGGGTGAAGTCTTTCATACCATGCTCTCGGTGCTTGTTTCAATCCATAAAAGGATTTATGTAGTCTAAAAACCATGTTTCTCTTGTTAGGATCAACAAACCCTTCTGGTTGTTCATGTATACCTCTTCTTCTAGTATTCCATTTAGGAATGAAAATGTGACATCCATTTGGTATACCATGAATCCTTTGAATGTAGCATAAGAAAGTAGAATTCTTACTCCTATTCTAGCAATGGGTGCAAAGGTTTCTCCATATTCAATACCTTCTTCTTTTGCATACCCTTTGCATACTAATATTGCTTTGTTTCTTGTGACTTCTCCATTCTCATTTAGCCTGTTTCTAAATATCCATTTGGTACCAATGACATTCTTGTCATCCTATCTACGTACTAATGTCCATGTTCTATTCTTCTCAATCTTCTCTATCTCTTCATTCATAGCACTTACCCATTCTTCATTTTTAAGTGCAGTATTAACAGATTTAGGCTCAAAATTACAAATTAAACATCTAGTGCTCAGTGACTTACTTCATGTTCTCATTCCAGCCCTTTTGTCTCCTATGATCTAGTTTTGTGGATGGTGTCTTTTGACATAGTTGGAAAGTACCGGTTCAGCTCTTTGTTCATCATTATTTTCATCATCTTGACCTTCATTTTGATCTTCATCGCTCAGTATATCATTGTGAGAAATATCTTGATTTCGGTGTTTGCAGCTTGATGCTCAGGTGCATTGTTCTGTCACTCATGAGCGATATACTGTTTCTCGGGTAGAGTGTCAGGTTCTTCACTATAGACAAATTTTTTGTATTCTTCCAATTCTTTTCTACTTTCCTCATCATTTTTCTCAGCAAATTTATCCACTGACATTTGCACTTTCAATGTTTTTTTAGAGGATTTGTTAAGAAATTTATAAGCCTTTCTTTTGGTAGAATAGCCTAGAAATATTCCTTCTTCACCTTTGGATTCAAGATTTCCATTTCTATCATCTTTCAAAATATAACATTGACTTTCAAAAATTTTGAAGTAACTTACATTGGGTGTGTATCCATACCATAGCTCATAAGGTGTCTTATTGGTGTCTTTCTTTAATTGAACTTAGTTTAATGTGTAGATAGAAGTACTGACAACTTCTTCCAAGAATTTTTGTGTGATGCATTTCTCAATCATCAATGTTCTGACACAATCAACAATAGATATGTTCCTTCTTTCATAAACCCCATTTTTTTGTGGTGTTCTCGGTACAGAAACTTGTCTTTGAATTCCATGATCATTACAAAAGTTAGTGAATTCATCATAAATAAATTCTCCTCCTCTATTCGATATTAGACATTTTAGTTCCTTTCCACTTTGTTTTTTTCCTATAGCTTTATACCATTTAAACATCTTGAATACTTCTGATTTCTCTTTTAAGAACATAACAATCATTATCCTAGAATAATCATCTACAAATAGAATGAAGTATCTATCACCATACTACCTCTTTGTTCTCATTGGTCCACATAGGTCAGCATGGACTAATTCTAGAATAGAATTAGATGTGTAGGTTTTTCTCTTGACACTAGACTTTGTCATTTTACCTTTTTGACAATTCTTATACATGACATGGTCGGGATTTCACATGCTCGGTAAGCCTCTTACTCTCCCTTTATTCCTTATCCTAACAATGTTGTCAAAATTAATATGATATAAACTTTTATGCCACAACCATATGTCTTCATTTTTAGTTATTAAACAAGTGATATTAATATCATCAAGAAAGAATAGGTTACCTTTTGTCTATTCACAAGTTCTGATTAGCCTTCCTAATTTATTAAAGATCATTTCCTTTTTGTTTTGAAATGCAACTCGGTGTCCTGTGTTACTCAACTGTGAAACGCTCAATAGATTATAGTTAAGTCCATTCACCCAATATGCATTTTAACATTTGATCAGATTATTCAAAATTATGGCTCCTTTACCTTGAATCGGACAAGGTGAGTCATTACCCATTCTTACTAATCCACCATTATAATATTCAAAAGTTTCAAACTTTTCCGTATCTCTAGTCATGTGGTGAGTACATCCACTATCAATAATCGAGACATCATTGTTACTAACCTTAGATATGAGTGCAGTTTCAACATACCTTTCCTCTTCATCTGAACCATCCTTCATAGAAACAAAGACCACCTCAATATCTTCATCAGATTTGGTGTCAGTATTCTCACCTTTGTTCTTAGCCAGGTAACAAGCCTTCTTTCATTTTTCCTTGTATTCTCGGTTGTCTCTTCTGTCAGATTGTTGGTTGCATTGGTAATCTCTATCATCACCTTTGTCAAAAAAAATTTCATATGATTTGTCATTTCTTGTGTCTTCTTTTATTTTGTTAGGACATCTAGCAGCAAAGTGTCAAATCTCTTTACAATTAAAACATACCAATGGTAATTTACCTTTGTATCTACCTTTTCCTCTCTCCAATATTCTAGCCATTAGTGCTTCAATCTCATCAAGTTCTTGGTCATCACTATCACTTTCACTATCATTTGTCATAGTGTGTTTATGACTTGATTTACTTATTTTCAAAGAAGATTTGAATGTAGACTCAATAGTTGGTAAGACACTGTTGTCAAAGTTATTCATCTCAAAAGAAATAAGTCTACCAATCAAACTATCTATAGTAACATTGTTATTTTCTACTTCTCACATTTCTTGTATAACAGGTACTCTAATAGCATAAACATGTAGTAAGGTTCTAAGAATTTTACTTACCACTGTTTCTTCTTCAAGTACAGCTCCTACTCCTTGGATAAAATTTACAACCTATTTGATTCTTCAACTATACTGAGTGATGTTTTCTCCTTCTTTCATTCTTAGGTCATCAAACCTTCCTCTTAGGCTTTCAGCTTTAGCTCTTAGCACATTCTTATCTCCTCCATGTACTAGATTCAATTTGTCCCACATTTTCTTTCCAGTGGTTCATGATTTAACATCTTCAAATTAAGAATCGTAGAGTGAGGAAGCAAGTTCTATCATCATATAATTGTGTTCATTCTTTTCTCTCAATTGATCAACCATGAGAGTTCCTGTAGGTAAAAAAAATTTAGTATTGACATCATTTCCAATACTTGATAGGTGGAGTCTTATCCTCCTTTGCCGTGATGAAAGTTTGTCCTTGTTCAACTTAGGCACATCCCTTTTGCTCATCTTGTGATGTTTATATTGAGTCTTTAAACTCCCTTTCTAAGTACACAAGCTCTGATACCAATTCTTACAATAATTGAGAGGGGGGAGGGTGAATTAGTGACCTCAAAAATTAATCCAATAATTCAATCGAAAACTTTATACCAAAAATATAAACTTCTAGTTATCTTCAGTCCTACAAGATGTATGTCTTGTGTGAATCTAACATCTATATAATTCTCAGAGTTTATAATTTTTATCCTTTCCTTAAGCTTTACCAAATAGCAGTCTAAATTTTCCTTACCTTTACCAAAATACAGTAAATAACTTAGTGTTTACCGATCAACCCTAATTTAGTTATGTGTAAAGAAAAACGTCAAAGAAATAAACCATATACACATTTGACACATGGATTTTTAACGTCGAAACCGTGTTAGGGGAAAAACCACTTGGGACTGGTAACCCAAAATTTTCACTCTTTTGAAGCGAGCACAGTGAAGAGCCAACCCTATTAAAGGTTACAAACACACTGTTAAGTGCGACCTTGTTAGAGGATTTATTACTAACAATTTATCACTTAACCTAGCATTCACTATGCTGTCAAAATGAAAAACTTTTGATACTCCTTGGGATGTATCTCAATATATAAAGGATGGTTAAATTATACTTTGTTAAGAGATTTTATAAATCAATAGTTAAACTAAAACAATATATGATCTATTCATCAATACAACTTAATCTTGAAAATGTTCAGATCTATTGTAAGCTCATAATACCTTTTCTGATCAATGTTCTCTTCAATTCCTTTTCTCCACTTCTTTCTTCTCAGTGAGGGCTATTGCTTCTTTGTTGCTCGGTGTCTGCAGAAATCTTAGCTCTGCTCTTTAGCTTGAATGATCATATATGTATGAAGACTTCTATCTCCACTATAATTTTCTTTAGCATTCCTCTCTTTCATAATTAATTTCTTGTCTCTTTATATAGATATGATTTCATCATTCTTTTCCTTCTTGTTTTCTTCGTTGATCACTTCTTGATCCGTAAAGCTTTCCATGCTTGCTTTAGTTTTAATATGTTAAACTCTCCTTGTTTTCTGGAATAAAACATGCTTTAAATCTCCTTCTTATCTTTAGATTTTAACTGATCTATGAAAACAAAGTAATCAAATGGTTAGCTCCATAATTATCTCCCACCAGCTAAGTTGTTTTTCATTTTCCCAAATTCAGTTCCTGTCAGTCAACATTTCAGTTGTGCTTAGTGACTACTATAGATAGGTGAGGCATCAACTCTAGTTCTATTCGGTGACAACTGTAGTGAGCTTGGTAATGCTTGCTCAGGTAACACTATCTGTATGGTAACACTGTGAACTTCTATGCTCAGGGTTTACTGTCCCTCAGGGTTTACTATCACTCGGTGTACATGATTACCGATGACAAAAACTTTGTCTCTTCATATCTTAAGTGTTGTGACAATATCTGTATGAGAAATCATACCATGCCAAGTTGACATCAATAAAAATAAAATAAATTAACTAATTTAATGTCTTGTATTTACTTTCTACATCTCGGTGATTACTAACTTCATCCTCTTCAATCATTAAATCAGTTATAGTTCATCACTGGATTCATTAACAATCCCTAGAATGATAATGATAATAACGACCCTTAAAAAATTCTGATATTTACAACTAAGTTGATTGGTTCTTCCAGTCTAAAAGCCAACTTATCCTTATTACGATTTGCCTCTACACTTTTGCCTTCTTTGAAGATGGGGCTTGATGAAGAAGGCATAAATTTTGAATAGAAAGTCATGGGAGAGAAAGGCATGCATCTTTTCTACAATGTTAGTGAAGCCCTTCATGTTGAAAAAAGACAATTGTTAATGCATGGTATGTTTTCATTGACAAAAAATATATACTTTAATCTTGGTAACTTGTATTATACTTTTTGTACTAAAAGTTTTGGTGATGAATACAACTAAGTATGAAGAACAATTAAGGATACAATTTTAGAGATTGAGACAGTACAAAGAGAGGTCAAAGTATCAGATGTTTTGAAGCTAGATATTTAGAGTAGACATCATGGTATATATAGTACTATGACCGCAAGTTTTTATGATACTGATTGATGGAGATATGTCTCACTCAGTATCACATTAACAAAGAATCATCTAATGCGATCAAGTAGCATATTGGATTGATCAACAATCCAATGGGATCTATGATCTATTCAGTCAGATGGTAGATCTAGTTTGGCTCAATGTCCTACATAGTAATTTTTGATTGACCTATAGGTTAGCATTGAGTTTTGGTTCATGTTTTTATTCAAGGAGGTAAACATTTCATATTTTCATGTTGGAGCCGACTAAGTTAATGTTATGAGCCTATGATCAAGTATATAAGATCGAGTTTTTGATGCGAAAACAAATTATTGACGTGATGATATACCAGTGATATTTATGTAAGATTGTCAGTTTATAATATTTTTGGTGACTCATTGGAATTGTATTGACATTATTGATGCTATTAGTCAGTTCAGTTTTGGGACTGTAATTCTTTTCTATATTGTAATGTGTATTTTATTGGTGAACCCAACTGAGGGAAAGATCAATGTTTTGTAATTGAGAAATGTGCTCTAGGCTGTAAGTATGAATGCATGTGCATTCCCCTCCTATGTAATTATACATTTAACACAATAATTATTACTGGAGTAGTGAGATATTTGCGGGTATCATCCTCACCAGGGTTTTTTCCTTAACCAGGTTTTCATTAATAAAAAATCATGTTGTTCTAATGTGGATGTTTTGGATTAGAGAAAATTGGGTTTTGAAGGGGCCTGCAAATCTTTACAACAGATCTAAAAACAAAGCATTAAATCCCCCAAAAAATACCATGCCACAAAAACCACTAACACCTAGCAAAAAAGTCAGGATCAACCCCGACTAGACCCAGCCCAAAAAACCAGCACCACCCCAAACACCACCTAGCCTAAAAAAATAAACCAAAGGCCACCTACAACATTTTTTCGATAAATTTTCCCACCTCTACCCCAATTTCAGACATTTTCTTCTTATGTGGATGTTATTTATCTTGTTTTGTTTACTTTTAATTTATTGTGGAATTAAGTTATGGCTTTGGTTTATTAAGTTTAAAGTTGCTTTTGTACCAAGTCACCTCTCCTCTTGGTGCTTCCTAATCCTAACAATGTGTATTAGAGCATAGTGCCTTGGAAGAAGTTTAACAACTCGAGGAAGATCCCGATGGAAGCATCAAACAACACTCTAAAGAAAATATTGAATGCACTTGAATATTTGGATAAATCAAATACTAGCACACATGATCTAGAGAGAATTTTGAAAGAGGCTGATAAATTCATTATTAATTTGAAGGAACAATTGAAGCAGACCAGGGGAAAAAGAAAGGACCTTGTGGATAAATTACCTTTGAAAGACAATGACTCTGCATCTACTGAAGAAAACAAACCTAAAGAGTATGATATGATTTTAAATTAAAGAGATAATCTAAATAATTCGATGGAATACATGGAAATCAAAATTACTGAATAAATGAAAGTGAAGAAGACACTTGAGAAATCAGTTAAGGAAAAAAATGAAGAATGCTACAAGCTTAATAGTAAATTTGGAAAAATTTAAGTTTTCCTTGAAGAATATAAACATAATGAGTAATAACTGGAAAGAGTTAATGATATATTGAGAAGAGATCTAGCTAATGCAAGAAAAATTCAAGAAAAGCTCATATGTAGGTCTAAAAATCTTGATGAACATATTGCAACTCAAAAACTACATGGAGATATGCATTTATTAGGGTATGAACAAGAATAATGTTTTAATAGTGTTGAAGAAAAGGAAGATCAAATTGAGAAACCTAAGGAGACACCTTTGAAGAAAAAAAATGGATAGAGATTCAATGATAGATGTTATACATGCAATAGGCTTAGACATAGGCCAAATGAATTCCAAAGTAATTCAACACATTTTTCTAGATATTGTTTTACATGTTGGCAATATGGACACAGATCTAAAGAATGTAGATCTAGATACAAACCTAATATAAGTGGAGGAAACTCTCCATGTTACAAATGGAACAACTTTGGATATATTGCAAGGAATTATCGATTAAAGAAAAACTCAGTAAACAGAGGTATGTAAATTCAAATGTTGTATGTTACATATGAAATAATTATGGTCATATAGCTATATATTTTAGAATGAATGAATTATTTGGAAGAAAAAATCTAAGAAGTAATAGTAATGAAAGAAGTAAAACATGCTTTAACTGCAAGAAAGAAGGACATATTGCTTGATATTGAAGATCTAACAATGCAAGAAAAGATAAGAATGAGCCCAGTGACAAAGTAAAGAACCATATGTGAATTGATGAAACCCAAAAGAAAATGGAGATCACATGGGTAAGAAAGAACAAATTCATTCATCAAGTTAGATCATACTAGATTCTAGTGTGGATCCTTTATCGTCAATAAATTAGGTTATAAGACCTAAGGGGTAGTTTTCATCAGAAAATCCCATGACACCCCGTGAACTAAAGCAGTATTAACTACGATGAAAGATTTAGTTGAAGAGAAGTTTAGAGAAGCTATGTTTAATATTGAAATTTTTTTTGTAATCACATCATTGATTATAGGAAGATTTATTGATCACTCATTTTGTTAGCTTTATTGAAAGTTAGGGTATGGATGACATTTAATAAATAAATACGATCGAAATTGAGGGATAAAAGGTTATTTTGAGACTTTATTTTAAAACTTTCTTCCCAAAAATTAAGTGAGAACCTGTGTAGAAGACGATTCAACAAAAATTTGAGGTACAGACTAAATTTGAGTACAACCCCTTTTGTGAAGTAAAAAGATATTTATTTTACCAAAATATTGTCAAATTCATCGGTTAAGTCCCGAATACTCCAAAGATAATTAATGTGCTCGAGAAACCATGATATGAATTCAAATTGCACCCATATAAATCTTTGGAAAATGATCTCAAAGGTGAATTTTCCCATGTGCCACATGGATTTTTGCATATAGAAGATATATGTTCTTACATTCATTATAATTTGGAAGAACTGGGAGATTACAAAATTCATGAGCAGAATGATTCTCTATGTGTTCATGGTGTATCACAAGATGAATTTTAAAATGTAAATTAAATTGACCCAGCACAATTCAAAGACTTCATAGTATTTGATGAATCAAAATGGATCAAGATAGCACTTATCAGAATTCATGACCAATTATTTTGGCTCATTGAAAAATTTATAAAGATTACAAAGGAACTTATTCATGAGGTAACGAGATTTAGTAATGTCGATGAAGTACCTAATCTGAAATCATTGAAGAAAGGTATTGTTGAAAATTTAACTCGATCTAAATAGGATAGAAGGGTGATGACTCCAAATGATATTATTCAACTAGATGTGAAATTGACCTCGATGATTCTTGTCTACAAGGTTTATCACAACAACAAATTGTTCAATTATATTTCAGCTACAATAATTCAGATTGCTTATCGAATGCTGAAGGAGGACATGCAGTTTGATATTTGTAAGATTTTAATGAAGAATCTATAGGAGAATTTGGAGAAGATCAAGAAGGATAAATCATAGAAATTCAAGTATGGTTATTTGATAGTTCAAATGTTTTTTTATCTGATGAACCACTTTCCTAGAGTTTCAAACATTGCATGGAAGAAGAACATCCCTGAAACACTTCAAATTTCTAATTTCTATCAGATACAAAAAAGGATGAAGTAGATGAATTTATTTTTGGTCACTTCAAGATGTTTCACAAGAAAATTCAGAAAAGAGAGAGGATACCAAAGGATCTTGTTGCAAAATATGTTCATTAAGTATGCTTTATGGTGGAAATACACCAATGTTTTATGGAAGCAGTGGAACCTAGAATAATGTGGATACAACTGATTGGTTATGAGGTAATTTTGGAACTTGTTAAACACATGTTAATGAAATGTTGAAGATTCCATTAGATTCAAAGGTAGAAAGGTTATAAACATAGTTTGAGAAGTATCCGAAAGTTCAGAATGAACCGATAGAGAAATCAAGAGTCAGAAAAGTATGAAAAATTGTTGATAATATTATAGTAAAGGAATAAATTAGTAAGGAGAGAACTAGGAGTAGTAAAAAAAGTATTTTCTACACCTCATGTGAAGAATTATACTTCTTCACTAAAGGTGTCTAGACTAAAATTTGAAAGAGTCCATTCAGAATATGTGTGGAGAAGAAAGAAAAAGACTACAGGTCTTGAGTAGAAAATATAAAAGAATATAGCTATGATTCCTCTACAAAACTTGTTCAGTTGAAGAAGAAGATACAAACCAAAGAAGCCACACCATTAAGGTGATCACTAGCCAACCTTTGGGTGTTGGTAAAAATTAAGACCCTATAGATAAAATTCTGAAAAATGTGATTTAGCTTGGTGCCTTGGTGAAATTAAAGACATATTACAATGTGCTTAATGAGGAAAAGAGAAAAAGTATTGAATATGGAGTAGTTGTAAATTTTAATAAATTTAGTAGAACCTTAGTAGAGATAAAATATTAGATACTAGATCATCTATATGAAAAAATTGAAGCAAGAAGACTAGTTGCATTAAATCATGAAAAGTTTTTTAGAGGGGTAGGAATATCCACAATGTTCCTTTTAATTCATAATGATGAAGTGAAAATAATACTTGAGGAAGAAAAGAAAACACTTTTCACAAAGAGAAGAATAAACACGTTAATGAATGGTAAAAATAAAGAAATTATTGTTGAAATAGATGATGTGATAAGTAAAATGTTAATGGATATTAAAGATGTAGTACCTAAGAAGAAAGGGCCAAGGACAAAGAGAAGTGATGATAGACATGGATTTGATGGTGCATCCATCCCTCCAGTTAAGGAACTAGATGTTTATATTTATGGTTTACCATTTACTCTTGATGACACATATACTATTGGAGATGGAAAATAGGAAGGACATGAAGTTAGTGATCCCTTTACCAATCCCTCTAACATAATCACTAGGAATAAATTGAAATATATTGTTTTGTGTAAAAGGATACTCAGTTGATCATCCTGTTGAGGTTGAAATTGAACTACAAAAAGAGACAGATGAACATATTAATGTTATTGTTTTGGACATAGAGGTTACCAAAGAATATGAAGCTAGAGAAGATGACATATTTGTTAAAGAATTAAGGTCTAAGGAAAGGACAAAAGAGCATGAGAGTCAATTTTAAGTCTCTGTTGGACAAGATAGAATGAAGAAACTGAAAGAGATAGAGAAACTTAAAACTTGAATTGATCTATCTTTTGGTAGGTCAAAAGCATTGTTGGAAAGAGATTCCTTTGAATCTCTTGAATTATTTGACTTACATGGTCCAATAGATTTGGATACTATGGAATAAAGTGAATTGATGAAAGTTTCATTTTTGGTGCAATTTAATCCTCATGCCAATTCTATGAGCAAAAGGGAAAAGGGCAGCATACTACTATCTAGGGAATTTGAGGTTATTTGTAAAGTAATGCCTAATGTACAAGTAAATCAAGGTAATTTTGTACCTGACCATCATGAAAATATTTTAAATAAATGTGATTCTCAATATGAATCCTTGGCAAAGATTGAAGAAGATAAGTTACACAAGGAGTTTTCTATGTAGATATTTCATCATTGGTGTTCTCTAATTTCTATGGATAGATCCTCTTTAGATGTTGGAACTGTTCAAATAAAAAGGAGTATTAAAGAAGGAAGTATAATTCTCAAATTATGGATTGATCCATTTTCAAAAGTTGAATATGTTGACAAATCTTTTGCGGACGGCCATAATAGACTAGCTAATAGAGAAAAGGCCTTTGATTCATCAAAGGGATTTTCTTCTAATTATATGGCTAAAGTTTTCAAGTTGAATTATAAAATTTATGTCTTGAAGGTTGAGAGAAGAAGAGTACTTGGATGATTCATTGAACTTAGGAACATCATTGTTCCCAAGTTGGAGACCTTATAAAGGAGTCTTGGAGAAGTAGAAATTCTAAGAAAATCTTCACCCCTACCTGATCTTATACACACCAAGGAAATATATTATGTGTTGTGTGGAAAGATTTGGATCTTGGACAGGTGGAGGAAGACTTAGAACACATATCTTGTCATTTTAAAGGATAGATTTTCAGATTTCTTCAAGCTTATGTGATTATATGAATAGTATAGGATTTTGGTAGCGAATTTTATGTTTTTTACCACCCTTTCTATTGATGTCAAAGGGGGAGAATACTTGTGTGAAAAATGTATACCTATCTTAGGGGGAGTTCTATTTTTTTGAAGAAGTTTTATGGACTTGGTGTTTTGGGATGGATACATAGTCATTTTTCTTAAGTGTTGTCATCAATGAAATAAGGGGATATTGTTGGCAAGAATCAACTGGTATTGCATGGTATGTTTTCATTGAAATAAACTATATACTTTACTGTTGGTCAATTTTAATATACTTCTCATACCAAAAGTTTTGGTGATGAATACAGCTAAGTATGAAGAACAATTAAGGATAAAGTTTCACAGATCGAGACAATATAAACAAAGGTCAAAGTATTAGATGCTGCAAAGATGGAGATTTATATTATACATTATGGTACATGTAGTCCTATTCTCACATTTTTTATGATACTGATTGATGGAGATATATCCATGATCCTATCAGATCAATGATATGATCAATTGGATGATACATCTAATTCAGGCCGACCTCCTACATGGTAAATTTTAATTGGTATAGGATAGCATTTTTTTATGGTCCATGTTTTGATTCAAGGAGGTGCACAATTTATATTTTCATGTTGGAGATCACTAAGTTAATGTTATGAGCCTATGATTGAGTATATAAGATCAAGTTTTTGATGTGAAAAAAGAGTATTGATGTGATGATATAAAAATTATATTGATGTAAGATTGAAATTTTATGATATCTATGGATCCTCATTGGAACTTTATTTGCATTATTGATGCTACAAGTCAGTTCATTTTTGGGATTGGAAGTCCTTTCTAGATTGTAATCTGTACTTGATCAGTTAACCCAACTGAGCACTAGATCAATGTTTTTTAATTGATTACCGTGCTCTAGGTTGTAAGTCTAAATGCATGTGCATTCCCCTCATATGTATTTATTCTTTTAATAGGGTACTAATTATTGAAATAGTGAGGATTTTGTGGGTATCATCTCCACCAAGGTTTTTTCGTTAACTGGGTTTTCCTTGATAATAAACCATGATGTTCTAATGTGGATGTTATTTATGTTTTTATGTTTACTTTTGATTTGTTTTGGAATTAATTTGTGGCTTTGGTTTATTAATTTTAAAGCTACTGTTGCATTAATTCACCCCCTCTTAGTGCTTCCTAATCCTAACACTTCAATTCAAGATAAATAAAATGGTTGGCTGTAATATTTCTTCCTTACTCAATTCTTACCTTTCTTTTCCTCTTACAACCAAATACCCTTCCTCTACTTATTGCAATACCCTCATTGAAATATTCTAGAAGAAACTTCTTGGATGGAAAGGAAAAATGTTAAGTTAGGAAAGGAAATTCCAACTTCTTAAGGTTTCCCCCAAAATGTCCCTGTGTATTTCATATCTCTCTTTAAAATTCGTAGCCCGGCGGAAGATAACATTGATAAATTATAAAATAGATTCTTATGGACTAGAAACAAAGAGAAAACTAGAATTTCCCTGGTTAAATGGGACAAAGTATGCACTTGAAAGAAAATATGGTGGTCTTGGTATTAGAAAAAATAGATCCTTTAACAGACCCCTCTTGGCTAAAATAGGGTGGTTTCATATGTAGAATAATAAAGATTGGCTTAACCTGATCACGGAAAAATACCTCCAAAATAGTTTTGAGGATTGCTTCTTTTATGATCCTATTCCTACCTCAAGTCCCCCCCAATTCAATATAATTACCAAAACTAAACAAGTGCCAAGGAAAGGAAACATAGAAATGAATGGGAATGACAACAACACTAGCTTCCATGAGGACATCCTGTATAAAAAAATTCTTGGGGACCATAGAAAATTCAATAAGATCAAAGGATGGATAGTGAGAAAATATGGTAATCCGGTCATAAAATACATTTATTGGCATAATGGAAAGGCTTTTTGGAAATATTTAAAAAGTCAATTTTAGGAAAGTGAAAGCATTCCTCCACACATTAGAAAAAGTTTGGGGGAATATTTGGACTCTATTCAATCCATCCTCCCTGAATGTTCTCTCTTTTCCCAGTCGAATGAAGGTAAATGTTTCTTGAAAAATAAATCCTCTAACCACTTCTTTATGAGATAGGCTTATAAACATATTGAAATTGATGAATATTTTAATCAATTCTTGAATATGATTTTGATCCCGAACCTTATTCCAAAGGTTAATTGTTTCTAGTGGATCACTACCCATGGTAAATATTTGACAATTGATTACTTGGAAGGGGAAGAATTCTGCTTAGTGAACATGTGTTTTCTTTTCTACTATAATTGTGAAAGTATTGATCATCTTTTCCTTTTCTTCCCTTATGTTAGATAGGTGTGGGAGTGTGTGTTTGCCTTGCTTAATGTGGGGTGAGTTATTCAAGATTCTATGAGAATGTTTATTTACTAATGAAGTTTTTTCCCTTTCAAACACCATATTGTTAGAAATATCTAGGCTCATATTCCTCCCTTTCTTTGGAATATTTGAAAGGAAAGGAATAAAATAATTTTCAAGGATCAATCAAGGAAAAACACTATCCTCTTCCAAATTATCAAATAGTAGATAAAGGAAAAAATTAATGCTGCTACCTTTGGGAGAGGAAAATTCATCCCTACTCTACAGGAGATCAAGGTTAAAAAGAAATGGGGAATACTGATGACATGTAACTGATTAAATGTTGGATAATGTTAAGTTGAAGATAATGAAAGGCATTAAACCAGTTAATGGTTTGTATTGTCATTGATGTCAACTTGATATCATCTTTACGGTCATATATATAATGCCAAAGACTTCAGAGAATCAATGGAACAAGGTTATGCTTTTAGCAATGCATAAAAGTCATGTATTCACTAAGTGACAGATAACACCGATGGAGTGCACACCATCAGTAAAGACAAAGAAGAAAAGTCACAGTGATAACCAATGAGAAGAGGACAGTGTTGCCTGATGAAGCAAACCACAGGCTGCCTAACACACTGAAAATAGGGTTGCCTGATGGATGAAGATTCCAAAGCTGACTGGAGTCACACCAACAGAACTGACAGTTGTAACTGATGACTAACTGAAGAGTTAACGGACGGAACAAAGAGTTCAGAAAATGACAAAATATCTAGCTGGAAAGAGCTAAAGATAGACTTAACTGGTTGTTTTCTTTGTTTTATTCGACCAGAGCTAAGTGATTGATTTAAAGAATATTTATACAGTTGGCATAAAGATAACTATGAGATAAATCAAGAGTTATGCTTTAAATCAAATTGGCTGGGTTGTGCTTTTTCCCCTTAACAGGGTTTCCACGTTAAAAATTCATGTGTTATGTGTGTATGGTTTATTACTTTACTGTTTTACATTTCACATATGCATTTCTGGATTTATCAATATACTCTTCACATTTAATGTATTTTGGTAAATAGTTTTACTGCCTATCGGTAATCAAGGAGAATAAGGAAAAAAAAGGAAAACCGACAGACAATTAATTATTATAAGTATTTCTTGGCATGCATCTTGTAGGGACATAATAATCTGAGGTTTATTTGATTGGTGGTTAAGATAAGGATAAATTGTTTGAGGCCATTGATTCACCCCCCCTCTCAGTTATTTCTAACATTTGGTATCAGATCTTGTGTGCTTAGAAGGAAGGTTTCAAGACCTAAGACAAAGATCACAAGATGAACAGACAAAATGTACCCAAGTTGAACAAAGATAATTTTGATTCATGGCAAAGCCGGATAATACTCCAGTTATTAGTTATTGGTAATGATGTTACTAAATTCCTTGAAACTAAATATGTGCTACCCACAGGAGCACCAACAGTTGAAAAAATGAGAGAAAAGTGTAAACATAATGGCATGATGATAGACCTTGCTTCCTCACTCTCCGATGCTGAATTTGAAAATGTCAAAGAATGCAAAACTACGAAGCAGATGAGGGACAAATTGAAGCTTGTACATGGTGGTGACAAAAATGTTTTGAGAGCCAAGGCCGAAATCCTTAGAGGAAAGTTTGATGATCTCAAAATGAAAGAAGGAGAAAACATCACTCAGTACAACACAAGAATTAAAGAGGTAGTCAATGCTATTCGAGGAGTTGGAGGTGTACTAGAAGAAAATATAGTGGTAAGTAAAATTTTAAGAACCTTGCTGCCTACTTATGCTATTAGAGTCTCTGCCATTCAAGAAATGAGAGTAGTAGAAAACAATATAGTTACTCTTGATAGTTTAATTGGTAGACTGATTTCATTTGAGATGAATAACTTTGACAGTAGTGTCTTACCAAACTTAGAGTCTACATTTAAGTCTTCTATGAAGATAAGAAAATCAATTCATAGACACTCATCTAGGAAAGATAGTGATAGTGAAAGTGAAGAAGAAGATCTTGATGAAATAGAAGCACTTATGGCTAGAAGAATGTAGAGAGGAAAAGGTAAATAAAAAGGTAAGTTACCACTTGTATGCTTTAACTGTAATGAGATTGGACACTTTGCTGCAAGATGTACTAACAGAAGAAAAGATGATAGAAGTAATGACATATCTTTTGAGAAGAAGTCTGACAGAGGTGATTACAGAAGCTATCGACAATCAGAAAGAAGAGATGCCTGAGACTATAAGGAAAAAGGAAAGAAGGTTAGCTACCTAGAAAAATGCAAGGATGATAATACTAACACCAAATCTGATGAAGACATCGAGATGGTGTTTGTGGCTGTAAAAGAAGATTTAGATGATGATGAAGAAAGGTATGTAGAAATAGCTCTCATATCTAAAATTAGCAAAAATGATGTTTGGATCATAGATAGTGGTTGTACCCATCATATGATCAGTGATAATAAAAAGTTTGAGACTTTTGAATACTACAAGGGTGGATCAGTAAGAATGGGAAATGACACACCTTGTCTAGTTGAAGGTAGAGGAACAATAATGTTGAATAACTAGATAAAGTGTGAGAATGCTTATTGTGTAAATAGATTGAATTATAATCTATTGAGTGTTTCTTAGTTGAATAATTTAGGTCACAAAGTAGCATTTGAAAATTAGAAGGAAAAGATCTTCAACAAATCTGGAAACCTGATTGGTACCAGTGAGCAGACAAAAGGTAACTTATTCTATCTAAATGATACTGACTCCACTTGTTTGATTGCTAAAAATGAAGACAAATGGTTGTGGCTCAAAAGACTATGTCATGTGAACTTTGACAACATGATAAAATTAGAAAAAAGAGAAATGACAGAGGTTTACTGATAATGACCAAGCCCGGCAACATCATGTGTAAAAACTGTCAAAAAGGTAAAATGACAAAGTCTATTTTCAAAAGAAAGACCCATACATCTGATGCAATTCTAGAATTAGTCCATATTAATTTGTGTGGACCCATGAGGAAAAAGAGTTATTATGGAGATAGATACTTTATTCTCTTTGTTGATGATTACTCTAGAATGATGACAGATATGTTTCTAAAGGATAAATCTGAAGCATTTAAGATGTTTAGATGGTATAAGGCTTTGGTAGAGAAAAAAATTGGTAAGGATCTAAAATGTTTAAGATCAGATAGAGGAGGTGAGTTTATATCAAATGAATTCACTAACTTTTATAATGGGCATTGTATAAAAAGACAGGTTTCTGCACCAAGAACACCACAGCAAAATGGGATTGTTGAGAGAAGGAACAGATCAATAGTTGACTGTGCAAGAACACTAATGATAGAGAAAGGCATCACCCAAATCTTCTAGAGGGAAGCTTTCAATACTTTTTTTTACACATTGAACAAAGTAAAATTGAAGAAAGACACCAAGAAGACACCTTATGAGCTATGGTATGGATACACACCCAATGTGAGTTATTTCTAAAATTTTGGCAGTCAATGTTATATCTTAAAAGATGATAGAAATGGAAAAATTGACTCGAAGAGTGATGAAGGAATTTTTATAGGGTATTATACCAAGAGAAAGGCTTACAAATGTCTAAACAAAGCCTCTAACAAAATTATTGAAAGTGCAAATGTAAAGATAGATGAATTTGCTGAGAAGAATGAACAGGAAAGAACTAAAGAACCAGAGGACTACAATAAGTTCACTTACAATGAGCAACCTGAGACTCTACCCCACCAACAGTGGAGAGCTCCTAAGCTACAAATAATTACTCCCGAGCATCAGGCTACAAATACCAATGGTCAGGGTAATGATCAAGAAAATGTTTAAGGTAATGAAGAACAAAATGAAGGTCAAAACATGATCAAGCTAATAGACAAAGAACTGTACCTATACTTGCAATATATGTAAGAAAGAACCATCTAGAGGTCTAGATCATAGGAGATAAGAAAGCTGGTACAAGAATAAGAAGTAAGTCTTTAAACTCAAACTATTTAATTTGTGAGTTTGAGCCAAAATCTGTCAATACTGCACTAGATAATGAGGAATGGATAAGTGCTATGAATGATGAGATTGAGTAGACTGATAAGAAAAAAACATGGTTGCTTGTGCCAAGACCAGATGAAAAGCATGTCATCATTACAAAATTGATATTCAGGAATAAGATGAATGAGAATGGAGAAGTCACAAGGAACAAAGCAAGACTAGTATGCAAAGGGTATGCACAAGAGGAAGGTATAGAATATGGAGAGACCTTTGCACCCATTGCTAGGCTAGAAGGAGTAATAATAATGCTTGCTTATGCTGAATATAAAGGATTCAAGGTATACCAAATGGATGTCAAGTCAGCATTCCTAAATGGAATACTTGAAGAAGAGGTATACATTGAAAAACCAAAAGGGTTTGTTGATCCAGACAAGGACATGGTATGTAGACTTCACAAAGCATTTTATGGATTGAAAAAAGCTCCAAGAGCCTTGTATGAATGAATTCATTCCTATCTAATAAGTATTGGATTTGTAAGGACTAGTGAAAACAATAATCTTTATTTGAAGGAAGATATTGATGCTAACACTTTGATTGCTGAAATATTTGTTGATGACATCATATTTGGAGGCAATGATAAGCTATGCAAATCATTTTCTGATGAGATGAGAAAATAATTTGAGATGTTTATGTTTGGTGAGATCAAGTTCTTTTTTGGTCTCCAGATCATGCAACAAGGAGAAGGTATTTTCATTACATAGTCCAAATACATCAAAGAGGTCCTGAAAATATTCAAGATGGAAGAATGCAAACCAGTTGGAACATCGATGGCTACTAGATGTAAGTTGACAAAATAAGACAAGAAAACTGAGGTAAATTAGACTTTTTACAGATCATTGATTGTAAAACTCATGTATGTTGTACACACAAGACTAGATATTGCACATGCAGTAGGAATTGTTGCTATATTTTCTGCTAACCCCAGGGAATCACATATGACTACTGGAAAAATAATTCTAAGATATCTAAAGAATACTAAGGAATTTCAATTATGGTATAGAAGAGAAGGCAAATTTGAACTAAAGGTGTTTACCGATGTTGATTGGGCTAGAAATCTTGATGATTGAAAGAGCCCAACTGGAGGAGCATTCTTTATGGGTGACAGACTTGTCACATGGATTAACAAGAAGCAAGGATGCATCTCATAGTCTACTGCATAAGCAGAATATGTTGTTGATGCTGAAAATTTCTCAAATATTGCATGGTTCAAACAGTTGCTAGAAGGTATGCATATGAAGATCTTAGAACCAGTGACTATCTATTGTGATAACACCAGTGCAATAAAAATTTCCAATAATCCAGTCATGCATACAAAGACTAAACACATTTCCATCAAGTATCATTACTTAAGAGAGCAAGTTCAAGAAAAAGAGGTGATACTTGAGTATGTGCAATCAAAAGAACAATTGGACAATATCTTCACCAAGCCACTACCCAAGGATACGTTTGAGTATTGAAGAAAAAAACTAGGGGTCAAACCCTTTTCTACAAGTCAGTAAAAGACTGAATGTTGTATCAACCTAATTATTATCAAGAATTTCATTCATGTTGATGCAGGCAAAGAGAAGAACTTCAAAGCTACATCTATATACAACAGGTATATATATCAGAACTGAGCACTAGAGCATATTTTTGTATTACTGATGGATAAGGGAAATTCAAGGAATATATAATGGATGGAAGATGAAAGATCACTTGACATTAATGTCAGATATCTGTAAGATATTTGTTTAGCATTGTTGTCAAAGGGAGACAAAGTATCCATATTATCACAGTCTTCAAAAATATAAGAAGGATTATCCATTATCAGATTACTCCAACAGGGAGAGATCATATCCATAGGGAGAGAATTTGGATGAAGGAATTAATACAAAGGAAGAGTTGTTGAGAAGAGAGAAAGACATCAAATGTGAAGGACACAACACATCAGAACAAGAAACACAGAGAGCTGCAAGAATCAAATCTAAGCTAAAATAGAGCTTACCGACGGTCAGACATTTTTATCAGCTATCAAAACAATCTGTTTGGTAGTTTCATGAATCTCAACAATTGTATTTCATATTGTATTAGAGATAGTATAGTGTGATAATATAATTCTATTTCCATCAATGCCAAAGGGAGAGATTGATGACATCTAACTAATTAAATTTTTGATAATGTTAAGTTGAAGATAATGCAAGGCATTAAATTAGTTAATGGTTTGTATTTTCATTGATGTCAACTTGATATCATCTGTACAGTCATATATATAATGCCAAAGACTTTAGAGAATCAATGGAACAATGTTATGCTTTAAGCAATGCATAAAAGTCAAGTATTTGCTAAGTGAAAGATAACACTGATAGAGTGCATACCATCGGTAAAGACAAAGAAGAAAAGTCACAGTGATACCGGATGAGTAGAAGATAGTGTTGCCCGACGAAGAAAACCATAGGATGCCCGACGAGATGAAAATAGAGTTTCCTGACGGATGGAGATTTTGAAGTTGACTAGAGTCACTTTGATGGAACTGACAGTTGTAACTGATGACTAATTGAAGAGTTAACTGACAAAATAGAGAGTTTAGAAAATGACAAAATATCTAGCTGGAAAGAGCTAAAGATAGACTTAACTAGTTTTTTTCTTTGTTTTATTCCACTTGAGCTAAGTTATTTATTTAAAGAAGATTTGTATAGTTGGAATAAAGATAACTATGAGATAAATCAGGAGTTATGCTTTAAATCAGATTGGCTGGATTTTTTTTATGCCAAGAATCAAGAATCAAGAATCAAGAATCAATGAATATTATGTCTATATAAGAGACAATCTTAATTAATTTCCTCTACACATCACATTCACGGAAAAGGGATTAAGGGGAGTGAATAGAAAAAGGATGTTGAAGAGAAATTGATGAAGAATTACTTCATGTAGTACTGATCAATCAAGCTGGAGGAGAGCTAAGGAATTTTGCAGACACCGACGAACAATGAGCACAACATCACAGAGAAAAAAGTATGGAGTACAAAAGAATTGAATTGATACATTGATCAGAGAGGTAATGTACTTAAATAGATCTAAAAATCTGCAATTCAAGTTGCATTAGAAACAGGTCATTTTGTTTCATTTTAACCATTGAAGCATCAAGTCTCTTAATAGAGCAGGACTTAACAGTCTTCTATATATTGAGGTACATCCCAAGGAGTGCCAAAAAAGTTGATTCACAAAAGTAGCATTGGATATGCCTGATGCCTATTGATGGTCTAAGAGAGAGGCTGATTCAAGGATGGCAGCATTAGATGCTCAATACTAAGTGACAACCTATATGTGTAAAATCCTCTAACAAGGTCACACCTCACAATATGTTTGTAACCTTTAACAGGGTTTTCACGTTAAAAATCCATGTGTTATGTGTGTATGGTTTATTACTTTAATATTTTACATTTCATATATGCATTTCTAGATTTATCGGTATACTCTGCACACTTACTGTATTTCGGTAAATAGTTTTAATGCCTATTGGTAATCAAGGAGAATAAGGACAGAGAAGGAAAACCGATAGATAGTTAATTATTATAAGTATTTCTTTACAGGAATCTTGTAGGGACATAATAATCTGAGGTTTATTTGATTGGTGGCTAAGATAAGGATAAATTGTTTGAGGCCACTGATTCACCCTCCCCCCATCTCAGTTATTTCTAACAAATACAATAGGACCTTTTAAATATTAATAAGGATACTATTATGATGATAAATGTTACAAGATGGACACCCGTACAAGAAGGTTGAATCAAATGCAATATAGATAGATGTCCCAAAGGAAAACCTGGGTACTCTACTGCTGGTGGAGTTCTTAGAAGTTGAAAGGGGATTGTGATTGAAGGGGTTTGTAAAAATGTGGGAATTGGATCTAATAATAGGGTTGAAGTAATTGCTTCATGGAAAATCATAAATTGATTAAAAGTGTTGACCTATGACTATATAGTCCTTTAAGGAGACTCTAAGCTAATAATGGAAATTTTGAAAAGGAATTGTTTGTTGTGCTTCGTATCTATTGAGTATCTTACATGATTGTAAAATAACTTTTTCCATCTTCTGGCATAATGACATTTGACACACCTTAAGAGAAGGAAATAGTGTTGCAGATATCATGGATAATTTAGGCTTTAACTATCATCAATGTTTAATAAATGTCCCAAATAACTCAAAGAAGTTCTTGCTAGCGAAAAGGAAACATGGAAGCATAAGCTATGTCTATGAAAATATCTATGATTACAATTAATTTTTTTTTGTTATCTATTCTATGATGGTTCTTAGGAGAAGGGATCATGATTTATAAATAGTTGAAAGGTGACCACAACAATAATATTAATCCTATGATGAATTATGATGGCATTCATTTTTATAAGTTCCTGAAGAAAGAGATAATGAGTGGGGTGAAGGATAGTCAGATGGTCCCCCATTTGATTTTCTATATGAGAAGGGGTTTGTTTAAATTATCCCTAATTGGCATTTTTTGTCACACTGATTTAAAGAATAATCACATGGACTTTAAGGCTAGCTGGTAGCCAACTTGGAATTTCTACCCAAATAAGTTTTATGTTCTAAATAATAATGACATTAATGAACAAGAAAATGTTATTTTATTTGATGAAAATTTTAAAGACACTTGTAAGGGAGTTGTCTTGTCAAGAGTCTAAAAATTTGTCTCCATATCTCTCATATAAGCTAAAGGTGTTGTGTCATTATGAAGGGTTATGATATCATGCCTATTTAGTTTTCCCAAAAGTAAAAGTGTATTGTGTTTCTCAAACTTCATTTTTAGTTTGCTAAGAAGAGTGAAAATAGGATTTTATTTTTAACTAAAATTGAAAAGGGTGGGTCTCCAATGCTCACATTTTATCTATATTTGAATATTTTAAAAATTATAATCATCGGTGGGTTTCTTAAATACTCAGAATAGTGAGCTATGGGATATTTTTCATAGATCTGAAACTACACCGTACTTCCAAGTGATGTAGGGTTACAATAATACTTTGTCCATGAAGTTTTGCAATTCTTGATACAAAGGAAACA
This sequence comes from Thuja plicata, assembly GCA_018584345.1. Taxonomy (NCBI): domain Eukaryota; kingdom Viridiplantae; phylum Streptophyta; class Pinopsida; order Cupressales; family Cupressaceae; genus Thuja; species Thuja plicata. The sequence continues at coordinate 812,543 of MU226670.1, forward strand.
TCCCTATTGATAATATAAAATTTTGCATGAACCTCAAGCTGATAGATAAGGCTACGGGCTAAAAATACAAGGGAAACATATTTTGAGAATAAGAACTCTAGAGATTGCAAGCATTATATGAAGTTTTTTAAGAAAGGGGAAATTTGTTTTGTGGCCGCCAATGACAATAGGTATGATATATTTTTCTTATCCCCTCCTTATGCACTAGTTTTTTTAAATGATGAATTAATTCACCCTATAAGGTCAATATACCACCTTCCATGGATATTGTTACCAATTACTAAACCATATAAGGAATGACCATTGGATAAATGTTCACTTTTTCTTCTTTTCTTCCATGAGAAGTAGCATTTCTAAGGGTGTGTCGCCTTCGCTTGACCAGGGGATAATATATGCCATTTACCAATACACGTTTGACAAATCACCTTTTGGTAGTTGTCTATTTTTGTATCCCCAGCATGAAAAAAACATAAATGTGAAGCCAAACAAAAGCTCTATTGAGATTGAGCTCTTTAAAAGCTATGCACTTCCTTAAAAACCTAACCCTCGTAGGAAAAAATCCAACTCTAGAGGGAAGAAAAATATCAATAATCTTAAAGCCACTATTGCAGACATCCCCCTTGAGGAGTCCCTTTTTGAAACTACCCCGTAAAAAAGAAAGGTCAAGGTCACTAGTAAACCTATCCCCTCAAAAGCTAAAAAAACTAGTAAAAGGCTAAAAGGATGTGTCATTTCATTGACATTGACAAGGAGGATGATAGTGATGAGGGATGTGGTCATATTTATGAACCAAAACATGATGGAAGTTTGGGTGAGAGAAGGTCACCCATTTACTCAACAAGGAGAGGGTGGAAAATAAAATTATGGGGGAAGTGTTATTAGACGGTAGATGAGGAAAATTCCACAGAGAAAAGTGAGGATGTGGATTATACAGAGGAAGTTGAAGAGCTCAAAGATGAAAAGAATCAAAATTCTATGGAGATCAATTTCAACCTTAATGATCTCAAGGATAAAATGAACATGGTGTCTAACTCTGTTGCTCCTTTTGAGAATGTTTCTCTAGAGAAAATACCACCTTCCCCTTTTTTTGATGTGAAAACTAATGCCCCTAACCTCAAAAATCAAATTGATGACCTACATAAGAGAGTCGTGGATTTTGAGGGTGCTTATACCATGTCTACCACCTATAAGATTATTTTAGGAAGGATATATCTTCTCAATGTAGGGTTATTGATGGGATGATGAAGAAGGTTCTATTTGGAGTGGTCACTAGAAACAAAAGAATTAGGAGAGTGGCTAGGAGAAGGAAAGAGAAGCAACAAAGAGGAAAAACAACATGAAGATGATACTAAATTCTAGAAGAGAATTCTCAATAGTCTTTATAAGGACTAGGATACGATTGTTAATCACAAGGATATATAATTTTATTAGTCTTAGTGCTTTCCTCATTTATAGTTTTTTTTTTATGATAAGTTAAAATTCTGGCTCATTATTTTGGTTTTCATAGGAAATATGTTGTTTTCTGGACTATTGGAACTTGATGAGTAGGACCCTTGTTAATTGGATTAGTAGTATGAAAACATAAACTCTTTTATGTGTATTATGATGTTAAACTATGATACTATTACGATGGTAGTAGTAGTAGTAGTAGTAGTAGTAGTAGTAGTAGTAGTAGTAGTAGTAGTAGTAGTAGTAGTAGTAGTAGTAGTAGTAGTAGTAGGTAGCTCTATGAAGTTGATTGTTTCTATATTTGATTATTTTTGTTTTTTTGTGGGGTTTTTGTCTTCTCTTGGATATAATGGCCTTAAGAAGGGGTTCCTATGTCGTTTCTTAGTGTTTTTTTTTATTCAGACAAAGTTCCTCTCCCTACTAACTTAATGAAAAAATTAATGTATGTCTCATATAAAGAAGAATATAAAACTCATAACAAATATTTCCAAAGAAGGAAATATGTCTAATAAACTATCTCCTGATATCCTAATAATGATATCATAATAATAACATATGTTCAAGGAAATAATGAATTCTAAATACCACTAGAATAAATCCTCCAAAACTAAGAATCTCCATAGCTAAGACCCATATCTATGAAACATAAATAAAAAAATGTAATGCAACTAAAAGAAACAATCGACAATGCCTCTTCATTAGTAAGCCATCGAGTAGATAAAGAGTGGGCAATGAAAATCCTGGTCAAGATATCCAAGTCACCAAGTACCACTAGAAGAAACATCTCCTATCAATTCAAATACTAGGAAAAGGCTCCTTGGTCTTCTTCTTTAAACCATCAACTATCTCAAAATGTCTCTAATCATAAGAGAATACCAAGCTCACATAAGTCTCTATGTATCCATGAGCACCTGTAACAAATCAATCCATGCCAAACTCTAAATTAAACATAGCACCATCATGAATTATCAACAAAATCATCATGTACTCAATATAGAGAGAATGGAATTAAGATATTTTTCAAAGCATCAATGTTGACAATAAGGAACATAAACATGGTAACATGATCTAATCATCTCTTACTAGTGAACCAACTAATATTAAAGACACTTATATAATAATAGGATCTAATGAATCCTCCATACATTTCTTTCATTAATGAAGATCGTCCACCATCCAATGGAGAATCCATATTATTTCCAACAAGTCCCACTAAAGCCTTATACCAATTTGTACATGGCATCATAATAATGATACCCTAAATGAAGATCCTTGATATTTTAATAATATCAAGTGAAACTAGGATCTCCATGCCATGAAGATACATAAAACTATCAAAAACCACCAAAAAAGAATGAATCATACACTACCAACACATTATTCTCAAAAGATCCCAATGAGAAGTGACATAAACAGAGAAACAAGTTATCATGACATCATGATAAAAAAACATACTAAAATTTACAACACCAAGAATTGAGGTACTATTGTAACACAAGAAATGTAACATTTGAAATAAGTGGGGGAAAGATAAGATATTCCTCTTCCATCCCAAGACGCACAAAGGAAAGATCCAAATTGATCAACCCAAAAAGGATCAATGCACAAATGAATCAATCATTTGGAAATGAGAGCAAAGAGGAAAGTCTTAAATTCCCATTTTATGGAAAGGAATTTGTGATAGATTTAGAAAGATTGAAATGAATAGGACAAAAGTACTAACCTTAAGATATGGAAGATCTAAAGAATTATATTTTTGGGGGTCTATACTCTGTTTGTAGAAAACTTGAAGTATAACCCAGAACAAAAATGCAGAGATGAATAAAACCCAGAAATTATTTTCTGATCCAACACCGTCTTATAAAAAGGTTGACCTTGACCCACTAATCTCACCCCTGAGCCAATAGTCTTGACCCTAACCTGCACATGTCCGACAAAAAATCTATTCACATATCTAGATAGTTCACTCAAAAGGGTATCCAGATCTGAGTACAAATCCACATTCCCACACTTGTACCTGTAAGAAAAAGAGAATTTTTTGTTGTTGGGGGGGGGGAGGGGTTTGCGGATGTCAAACCTCAGTTTTGGAATTAACCTTAAAATATAATTGAAATTGCATGAATGAAACAAAGTAAATGAACAAATTCACCTTGCTTGTAGATGTCCTTATGCTGGATTCAAATCCTTGAATCCACAAGTATGTATGCACCAAATGGATGTAGAATGTAGAATGTGTAATGTCTCAAATCAATTGCTTATAATTCTTCAACACCAATCTTGAATGGATCTTGGAAGAGGAAGAGGCTTGGAGGAATGTGGATGGAGAAATCTTCAACAAGAGGGCTCCATAGAGCTTGAATCTTTCAATGGCTACCAATGGATCTCCTTGATGAATTGGATGCTTGAATTCTTGATTCAATGGATTATTTATTTCTTCAAGTTCCTTATGCTTTCATGGTTCTTTCTTGATGATGGTTCATGTAGTTAGAGTCTTAGAGAAAATGAGAGGAGAAAGCTTCCTTTTATACAAATCTAGGGCACAATCTTCTAGAGAGGCCGACATAGGAGAATTAAATTCACATTAGACCTATACCATTAGAATTGGACCTATATTAAATACAATTTAGGAATCATCGCTTCGGAACCTAAAACAGCCGACCTAAAAGCGAGAATTAACTTTTTCAAAGACTGACATCTGGAAACTGCTAGATCTTGAAATCTGGACCACGGGTCAAGATCGAGGTCAACCTTGACCTAGGTCAGGGGTAAGGTTGACCTAGGTCAAGGGTGAGGTTGACCTTGACCTAGGTCAAGGGTGAGGTTGAACTTGACCCAGAAAGGTCAATTTTGACCCTAATGTCAAAAATCTCAGTTTTTAGTTTTGGATGTTAGAAATAGGCTGAAAAAGTGGGAAATGGGGCAGGATAGGGGGAAAAGCCAGATCTAAGTCAGAGACCCATTCAAGGCACTTCACATGACCCCAAACCACTTACTTAGAAGGCTAAACCAGTCTATAATGGAAGTGCTTCCATTTTACGAATATACATTTAGCCCCCACTTTAGCAAGAGTATGGACTCAATGCAAACTCTTGGTAAAGGAGATCATGAAGAAAATATAATCTTATTGAAATCAAAAGGGACAAAGGAATCCTTAATCCCCCAAGGACTTAAGTCACAATAAGAGAGATATCACTGGTCAGAGAGAGAGAGAGAGAGAGAGTAGCTCACCCAGTAAGATGTGTGTATCTCACTGTGAACCACAAAAAAGATAGGATGTCCCATCAAGAAAGCACATGATAGTCACCCCATAAATTTGTACATTTTGGCAGCTTTGTGCATGTATGTAGTTCATCTCCTGACAACTTTTATGAAGTACCCATGGTTCCATATCCTTATATCACCATGGAATATATTTATAAAATGTGTATCTCTTTAGGATTTAGCAGCTTATGTCTGTTACCTTCTAAGGATTTAGCATAGTGAATTGTATTTGAATGTGTATCTCTTTAGGGTTTAGCAAATTATTTGCATTACCTTCAGAGGATTTAGCATGCTGCAAAACAAAATGTTAGAACAAAATGCATAATATAAAATGAGGGAGGCTTTGTATATGCCCCCTCCCTAAGATGACAAAGTACATACTATTTTGACATGTTAAGGAAAGAAAAGAACAAGGATAAAGCCTTCTTCAATATCAAGACAATATCCATAGACAACACCTAGTCCAAGCCAAGAAGGTCATAGCTCCTATAAGGCCATGGAAGGGACGAATGCAAAGAGATATCATGCAAGAAGTGAAAAAGTAACCCTTGTGAGGGATAACACATGATTCGGTTTCCAAGGTGAGAGATTTATCAACCATGGACATAGATCCTCAATGCAAACAAAAATTTTCATGTATGATTGGATATCATATAATAGATAGATACTGCTTAACCAAGGAAAAATTGAATCTCGAAAAGACAGAAAAGAAGGAGATGTAATCCTTGCCCCCCAAGTGTGGGAACAAGGATGAAAGGGGACCTACTATATCGCTCACAAAACTATGCAAGACAATGTGCTCCCAAAGATTAGGCTAGCATTGTTTACATAATGTGGATTTCCATAATAGGAACATAAATGTTATTTGGAGAAAATGGGATTGAAATACAACTCATTTCTAGATGATATATAAATAATTTTACTATCAATGAGCTGCCTAATCTTATAATGTAAAGCTTGACATTCATTAGTAGAGTGATCATGAAATCTATGATACAAACTAAAAGGAAGAGTCTTCAAGTGTGGACTATATTTCTTTTTGCTTTTAGGTCTAGTAATCATCTTAGCACGAAGGAGTTTGGGAAAAAGAACTTCTTGGTCAAATTCCTTCATACATTCATCATGTTTTGAAGTGTTATTTGAGATGTTGTTATTGATGTGTTGTTGAGGATTAAATCCAAATCCATAAGAATGCTCATGACCCCCATTCTGTAAGGGCATTTGAATTCCCTGTTTATGCTTACCACATCCTTGACCATGGAATACTTGTTTAACTAGTAAATGATAACCAGGACCATAATGAGAAGCCATATTAGAAGGAGTCAATGGAACTTCATTAGTCACTATGTCATTACTAGTAAGTTTGACAGATTCATAGTGGGTAGAAGTAGTGACAAAGTTATTATGAAGGTAATGAGAAGTAGAAGCAAAGACTCATTGTTCAAACTCTCTTTGTGGCTTCATAAAATTAAGATCAAAAACCTTATATTCTCCAATAAAGGTAGGATTAAAATTCAAGGTTCCCAAATCATCTCCAGGAAGAGAATTAGAGGAAGAAGGATTACTATTAGGAATAGGAGTATTGTGGGTTTGAATATGCAAACAAGGATTTGGCGCATCATCCGCATGAAGTGTATACACCATGTTGTTGTGAATAAACTTGACTTTATGGTGAAGGGTGGAAGGAACAACATGCATATCATGCAACCAATGTCTACCCAAAAGGAGGTTATAATTAAGAGGTCCAGGCATAACATGAAAAGGAGTATTCAGGATGACTAGACCTACTTTGATAGGTAATGTAATGATGCCCAAAGTGTTCATACTCCATGCTAGGAAGACGGGGTGGAGGAGGAAGAATGGGTTGAGAAGGTGGTAAAGAATTAGGAACCACCGAATTAGGTTGAGGGTTATTCATTGTACAATAGGTGTGAGCTATCGAATCTTGATCATTGAAAGATTATAAAGATTATATAGGTTTAACTTTGATAGTAATGCAAGGACAACCTTTAATAGTCAACAAAGGTTTTGGATAAACCATGTTAGTTATCTCAACACTAAAAATAGATTCACAAGAAGGAAGAAAATAAGATATCGTAGGAGGAGATGAGATAGGATCTTGATTCTCCATAAGATCATCACTAAGAGGGAGAGAATTAAGGGAATTCATATCATTTTCTGCTAATGCTTCATCATGAGAAGGAATCCCAAATGGAGGTAAAGAATCTATAATATCACCATCTTTCTCTAAAATGTCTTCACAAGGGGAGTTTGTTTTAGAAAAAGAATCACCATCATGTATGGATATGTCATCCATTAATAAATCACCCTCTTGTATCAAAGAATCTTCACAAGGAGGGGATAAATCAATGTCTTTATCCAAGGGTTCATCCCAAATAGGAGGATCATCCATAATTGATTCATGAGGAAGAGAGTAATCAACATCCAAATCCAAAGGTTCATCCCAAATGGGAGGATTATATTTTAAACTAGGCTCGTAGGAAAGACATATACTAGGAGAAGAATTAACATCAATCCTCAACTCATCTCCATAAAGAGAAATATGATGGAGAGAAAGATTAAAGTCATCTTCTTGCTCTAATATATCCTCACAAGGTAATATAAGAGAGGACAAAGCAACATCACATGTACTAAATAAAGTCTTTCTAGGTGTAACACCATACAATTGTAAGGTAAGAGGAGGATGTTGTTTAATCCCAAAAGTTATAAAAGGATGTTTGGAAAACACTTGGAACAACTTGTGCAACATGATAACGAATAAAGAAATGCATAGAAAATAGATCTAAATATATACGAATGCATTCAAATGAAACCTATAAGCATGAAAAATATAAATATTTTTGTATTTTTAAATAAATTTTTGATATATAAATGCAAGAGCATAAAATAAATCTAATTTTAAATTCATGTAAGATCTAACATAAGATGCAAATCTAACACCAAAAAGAAAGTGTTGTCTATCGCGGGCTCACCAAAATGTAACATAAGAAATGTAACATTTGAAATAAGTGGGGGAAAAATAAGATATTCCTCTTCCATCCCAAGATGCACAAAGGAAAGATCCAAATTGATCAACCCAAAAAGGATCAATGCACAAATGAATCAATCATTTGGAAATGAGAGAAAAGAGGAAAGTCTTAAATTCCTATTTTATGGAAAGGAATGTGTGATAGATTTAGAAAGATTGAAATGAATAGGAGAAAATTACTAACCTTAAGATATGACAGATCTGAAGAATGCTTTTTTTGAGGGTCTATACTCTGTTTCTAAAAAATTTGAAGTATGACCCGAAATAGAAATGCAGAGACAAACAAAACCTAGAAATTGTTTTCTCATCCCACACCATCTTATGAAAAAGGTCAACCTTGACCCACTAATCTCACCCCTAACCCAATAATCTAAACCTTGACCTACACAGGTTCGATTGAAAATATGTTCGCAGATCCTGATAGTTCGCTGAAAAGGGTATCCAGATCTGAGTTCAAATCTACAGTTTCTCACCTGTACTTGCAAGAAAAAGAGATTTGTTTGTTGGGGGGAGGGTTTTTCCTTTGTCAAACCCCAGTTTTGGAAATAACCTTAAAATATAATTGAAATTGCATGAATGAAACAAAGTAAATGAACAAATTCACCTTGCTTCTAGAAGTCCTTGTGGCAGATTCGAATCCTTGAATCCACAAGTATGTATGCACCAAATGGATGTAGAATGTAGAATGTAGAAAGTAGAATGTGTAATGTCTCAAATCAATTTCTTGTAAATCTTCAACACCAAACTTGAAAGGATCTTGGAAGAGGTAGAGGCTTGGAGGAATGTGGATGGAGAAATGTTCAACAAGAGGGCTCCATAGAGATTGAATCTTTCAATGGCTACCAATGGATCTCCTTGATGAATTGGATGCTTGAATTCTTGAATGATTGAGAGCAGATGCTTGATTCAATGGATTATTTCTTGCTTCATGGTTCTTTCTTGACGAGTGCTCATGTGGTTAGAGAGTCTTAGAGAAAATGAGAGGAGAAAGATTCCTTTTATACAAATCTAGGGCACAATCTTCTAGAGAGGCTAAAATAGGAGAATTAAATTCCCATTAGACCTGTACCCTTAGAAGTGGACCTATATTAAATATAATTTATGAATCATCACTTCAGAACCCGAAACAGCCGACCTGGAAGTGGGAATTAACTTTTTCAAAGACCGACATCTGGAAACTGTGAGATCCTAAAATCTAGACCCCGAGTCAAGGTCAAGGTCAACTTTGACCTAGGTCAGGGGTGAGATCGACCTTGACCTAGGTCAAGGGTGAGGTAAATCTTGACCTAGGTCAAGGGAGAGGTCGAACTTGACCCAGAAAGGTCAATTTTGACCCTAAGGTCAAAAATCTCAGTTTTTAGTTTTGGATGTTAGAAATAGGCTGGAAAAGTGGGAAATGGGGAAGAATAGGGAAAAAATCTAGATCCAAGTTAGAGACCCATTCAAGGTGCTTGACATGACCCCAAACCACTTACTCGGAAGGATAAAATAGTCTACAATGGAAGTGCTTCCATTTTATGACTATACAACTATAAAAATCATATCCATACTTTCATAAGAAAATAAACATACCAATGCACTGATGATAACAAACAAGGATAAATACCAAAGTTTCCATAACCAATAAATCAAACCCCGTGTATATAGACACTCAATAATTAATTCATCCCACTAAAATTAAATAGGTCACAATCCAACATAACTACATAACGCATATGTCAAACATTGAGACAATAAACCTCATCATAAAATAATTAAATTACAACCTGAGATATTAAAGATAATTTAAATATAGACCACATGACTCAAACACCATATAAACATTTTTTCTACTTTTCCAAACACGTACTAATCATGTACCATAGTGAATTACCAAAAAAGCATCAATTAGATAATAAAAAACCTCATAAGACAAAACTAAATCACCACCTATCACCATAAACATGATTAGGTTTTTCCAATACATCTTCCTTCATAATGATGACCAAAACAAACATTGTACCTACACTCTACTATCAGTGGCATGAGACTCCAAGTCTCAAACCATTTGTAACCATGTACTAAAATAAATGAAAACTATTGTACCTATCATCATCAACTCCCAAACTATAAAAAGACCTATAAACTTAATCCAAGGAACACCAAATTTGATAATCAACTTCAACATTATAATATCTCATAAAAATGCACTTCCTCAATGTTTCACCTCCCAATTCATTTGAATGTAATCATACTTACACTCACACCACAAATCTCGGGAAGCTGAGTGATCAACCAAGTACACATAATTTCACAATCGTTAAACTAATAAAATAATAACACCAATAAATAGTCAATTTCATCAACTCCTATTTGAAAATAAAAAATAGACTTTGTATGCAAAACATATGAAATTTTTTGTGTAAACAGGAACAATTAGCTTCTAGTCCTAAAAAACATGTTAAAACATTAAAATCATGTAATAAAATCTATATCATAATCTAGTGATTAGAATGAGCTTCCTAACGAGTATAAGAAATAAAAAAATTTCTATCCTTAGTGAAACTTATGGTTTGTTGAATTAAAACAACCAATTTGGCCATGTAGATAACTCCAAGATGGACCCCACATTAATTTTATTTTTTCATAAAATAAATTTATCTTTTATATTTAATTATTTATTTTGAAATATTTAAAATGGTTTTTGATGAGCTTTTTAAAATATAAAATTACATCAGCATTTTAAAAATTTCACATGGTAGTTTATTTATTTTTATTATTCTGCGTGGTAATTTGATAACTGGTGGAATTAACTTTAAACCTGAAAAAATAATTTAATTAAAACTATTTTATTAAGTAAATGTTGATTGACTAAAGTAATGGAGGTTTTTTTAAAATATAATTTGTAGAGACAACTTTTAATGCCAATAGGTCTATATAGTATCTTCTTTCTAGACTAGATTTGATAGCCATCAATGTAACTTTTTTTCTAATATGGCCAAATAGGGTCAAATTATGTTTAAACATGCATGCTTATCCAACCTCGATCTAATGGTGTGGTTTATTTTTCTTAGCACATTTCTAAAAACTATTCTAAAAAACCCTTGTTTAAATGCATATTAAAAAATTCTATTTAACTAAAAAAATTCTAAACCCCAAATATGAAAGAACCCATCATAAAAAAAAAAAAAACCCAAAACCTTAAATCTACGATTAAATAGTTTGTGCATGTGTTACATACCTTGTAATGTATTAAATTATCCATGCATAACTATGGCTTTAAATTTTCATCTTGGCCACTCAAGCTAGGGATTTCACACCAAATTTACCTTGAAAGCTATGATAAAACTTTCTAGGAAATAATGCTTCAATACCTAATTACATTTAATCCATTTTCTACATAACCCATGAGAGACAAGCATACACATACAAGTTTATAGAATCACCATAGTGAAAAGATCAAATCAACAAGCCACAAGGTAACATAAGATATGCGCTAGGAAAATGCTATTGAGGAAAAAAATCTAGACTCCAAAAGCATCCATGCCCTATTGTATTATTCATCCATAAAGAAATATAATGAGCTTATTGAGTTAAAATGAATACTCTCAAAATATCAATCCCTAATATGTATTCCCATGTGTCTAAACATGTATCTACTGTAATACCCACTCGTGTTTTGCTTTTTAGTTCAGGATGTCGTACTTTTAGGCATTGGTTTCAGTTGTTTGGCCAAATTCTTTTAGGGGTAAAAGCACAATAATCTGTCACCTTTTAGGACAACTTATCAGCACAGCTAAATTTTAGTATTTCTAACTAAAAATTAATTTTGGCCAAACATATGGTCTAGCTAGATTCATTATAGTTAAGT